>BSBM01001026.1:42500-47500 GCA_027924585.1 Larix kaempferi | reverse complement strand
CTCCACTAGCCATGGTTAAGGAGCCAAGATAAATCCTTAAACCCCAAGACATCATAATGGCATCCATATTCAATTCATATGCAAAAGACTCATTATAGAGGGCTAGTTTCATGGCTTCTATGTGTTATTGACGACGCTTGAGGTCAAGAAGTTTCAATTAAGGCTCAAGTGGAATTCAATTGAACTCATTATGCTTCAATAAGATCTCAAGGAACCTATTTTCATTCTTGTACATTTTTCAAGGCCTTGCAACATATACATGGTCTTTCATGGTAGCCTGGGGATGCATTCATTACATTTGATCTTGAAAAAATATGTTTCGGGTCTAATATTGTTATTTCTCTCCATAAACCATGGCCAAGGGCTTGAGGCTATTACTTTTCTACCAAGACTAGGGTTAAGGGCCCAAAAACCATCCACAATGCATAAAGCATGTTATGGATAATCTATATTGGACAACTAATGGTGTTCATATTCCCAAGAGGAAAATATTATTGACAAAGGATCTTTTTTAATACTCATACATGATTCCTAAGACATTGTAATGACACTCGCATTCAAATTTGATTCCAAAGACACCTCATAGATGGCTCACGTTGTGGCCTTGTCTAAGCGGATTTCAAAAGGGGAAATTAAGTTGCGGCATGATATTGTTAGTAGTTTATTGGTTGAAAATGATGAGTTAGTTTCTTCTGCTCCTCCGGTAGGCTACAACTTGATTTGTGATCTGAAGACTGTGGCCTCGGATATTACCCTAACATCTCCTCATTTCCCCAGGTTGGTTGAGGGTGTTGATCCTTTAAACCCTATTTTTATCCCTCCTGTGAACCCTATGGGTTTGGTCATTGAATCGAATCTTGGGGCTGATGAGGGTGCTGGTCCTTCAAATCCTATCTTTATCCCTCCTATGAACCCTAGGGGTTTGGGTGTTGAGTCAAATCTCGGGGCTGATGTTGGTCATATATCTTCTGATATCTCCACTGATAATTTATCTGCTATTGATAATTCTATTTTAAATGAAAGTGGCTATATTCTTTCTGACAAGGGTTTGGAATTCCCCCCATTACCAACTTTCTCTAAAAATCCTGGTATTGATTCTATGGCTAAATCCTTACATGCTCTGAATTTCCAAAATGTTACCATCCGTCGGGGTAAGAAAAAAAAGAGTTTGGGAAAATATGTTCTTCCTTGTTTAGATACTCATACTCCTGTTTTGAAAAGGCTGGAAGATGTGGGTGTGGGTAGTATTGAGAATTTTGAGGGTCTTAGAGCGACATCCCCCTCTTTGGGTGTTTCTTAATGACCATTCTTTCCATTAATGTGTGTGGATTGGGTAAGGTATCTCAGGCTCAGGCCTTATCCAATATTTTTAAAGCTACTAGCCCAGCGATTGTTCTGATCCAGGAAACCATGTGTGAAGACTCCTTTGCTATCTCAAAACTTGGTAAAATTCTGCCCAATTGGGAAGTTGCTGCTGTTAGTTCTTGTGGTCTATCCGGGGGTCTTGCTGTTGCTTGGAATCCTACTTTGTTTGCCTTGAAGGTCTTTTCTACTCCATGGGGCATTTTGTTAAAAGGGTCTTTCTGTGGATTACACTAGACTCTTTTCATCCTAAATTGTTATGCTCCCTATAGGGAGAGGCTGAGATTTTGGGAATCTCTTCTAGGTTCTGGTCTTCTGAGTTTGGCCGATCTGATTATTGTAGGAGATTTGAATTATACCAGTAATGTGTCTGAGATTTGGGGTTCTTCGGCTAGGTTGGATGATTTGGATTTCTTTAATAAGTTATTTGCAGATGCATATTTTGTGGATGTGGTGCCTCATAAGTTATTGTGTACATGGTCTAATGGTAGATTTGGTAATGCTGGGATACATAAAAGGCTAGATCATTTTCTTGTTAAGGATGAACTTCTGGGTCAGTTTCAGAAACATCGTTCCTGGGTATTTGACACCAAATGTTCATTCCATTGGCCTATTATTCCGCAGTTCGATGATTATGGGCATAATTTTTCATTTCCCTTCAAGTTCAACAACTCCTGGTTGAGTGATGACCATTTTTGCACTATGGTTAGAGATTTTTGGCAGAACTGTGGTGATCAAGGGACTAATCCGGTGTCGAGTTTCTGCTATAAGTTGAAGGGTTTAAAGGAGGCTATTACAGCCTGGATTAAGATTAGGAAAAATACTGATCAATTGGAATTAGCTCAATTGGAAAATAATATTCATACTTATCTTGTTGTTAATTTCTCTAATTCCTTAAATTATGAAGCTTTTGAAGCCTTGAAATGCTATGAACAGAAAAAGGAAGAATTGCTATTACAGGAAAAAAAAGAATGGCATCTCAAAATTCGAGCGACTTGGATCTCACAAGGAGATCAAAATACTAAATTTTTTCATACCTTTGCATCTACTATAAGAAATATGAAGTACATTTGGGAAATACAAGATGATCAGGGGCATATGATTACTGGTCTTGATCAGTTAAAATCTGAAGCTGCATCATTCTTTGGCAATATCTATAAAGATTCGGGTGATTGTATTTTAGCTGATCAAATCAAAGTGGCGAGTCTCTATCCTAGACTGTTTAATGATAAAGATGTAGATATTTTACAAAAGGAGGTCTCTTTGGATGAGATTGAGAACACTTTGAAATTTTTTTCCAAAGAGAAAAGTTCCGGGCTAGATGGTTGGCTAGTGGAACTATATATTCACTTCTTTGATATTTTGGGTGAGGGCCTTAAAAATCTGGTGAACTTTTCCAGATTCATGGTTACATTCCGGGTGTTCTTAATTCCACATTTGTCACTTTAATTCCTAAAAGGAATAAGCCTCTCTCCTTTGGGGATTATCGTCCGATTGCACAATGTAACCTATTATATAAGCTCATCACTAAGATTCTTGCTGAAAGGTTGAAGACTGTTCTTTCTGAATATATATCTACTGAGCAGTTTGGTTTCTTATCAGGGAGACATATTCATGACACTATTGGCATTTCTCAGGAATTGTTGCATAGTATAAAGATTAAAAAGAAGAAGGCTCTTTTGCTTAAAATGGACTTAGAGAAAGCTTATGATAGAGTCAATTGGTCCTTTCTGCGATTGATTCTGATCAGAATTGGTGTGCCTCCTCTGGTGATTAAGTGGATTATGGCTTGTATCACTACAATGAATATTTCTATGTTGGTAAATGGTTCACCGTCCTCTTTCTTCAGCTGCTCATGTGGGATAAGACAAGGGTGTCCTCTTTCTCCACTTCTCTTCATTTTAGTCATCGATGGCTTCAGCGGATTAGTTAAGCAAGCTCTGGATAAAGGTTTGATTAAAGGCGTCATTTTGACTAATGATTGTGTGCTCAAACACATTTTGTTTGCTGATGATGTATTGGTGGCGGGTTTAGATACCGTGGCAAAATGGAAATAATATGGTGAAATCATTCAGACTTTCTGTAACGCCTCCGGTATGAAGGTTAGCTCTGCTAAATCAAATTTCTATCATTTAAACATGAATGATTTACAGATGAGAGTTATCACTACAATTCTTCCCTTCAATTGTTGTCCATTGGAGGATGGATTTAAATAGCTGGGTTTTGATTTAAAACCTAACAACTATCTCATCAAAGACTGGTTCTGGTTGCTGAGGAAAATTCAATCACGTATTTCTCACTGGTCTTATAAACTTTTATCTATTGGAGGCAAACTCATTTTAGTTAAATCGGTGCTTTCTAGCATTCCAGTATATTGGTTTTCACTTCTTGAAGTGCCTTCTTTCATTATTAAAGCTATAAGGAAATGTTTCTTCAATTTTCTCTGGTCAGGGAATTCAGAGACAATGCTAAAATCCCGATGGTTGCATCGGAGTTACTTTCGAGACCTATTAGATTTGGAGGATAGGGAATTAAATATTTAGAGGTTTTTAGTTCAGCTCTCATATTAAAAAGTTTGTGGCGGTGTATCTTTGGTAGCACGCTCTGGTCTAGACTCGTTGAAAGTAAATATCTTAAAGCTGATGTGTATCATTGGATTAGAAATCCAAAACTGGTTAGTTGGAATTTTTCACCTATATGGAGGGGTTTTATGAAAGTTTTCATTTGGATAAAAAAGGATCTCCTTTTGCAGGTTGGTACAGGTGTGAAGATTCGAGTTCACCCTAGAAATTAAATGTGTGTACGTATTGTTTTAAATACACGCGTACGCACTAAAAGCGTGCATGCGCTAATAACGTGTGCGCACATTTGTTTAGTAATCTAAAATGTAGTTTTGATTGTGTTTATTATGCTGTTGGTATCCCATAACAAAAATTTCTTCTGGGATCATAACCAAACCTAGGGTACAAACATGACTGAAATAACATCATCTATGAGACAGGAAGATCAGGATCCACAACCAACACTCTCCCTCTCACTCTTGCCATCTCTTCCTAAGCCCCCTCTTGCCCCTCCCCCGTCTCTCACTATCTCCTTAACCATGCTCCCCTCTCCCCCTAAACCTCATCCTCTCACTCTCTCTCTATAATCGTTCTCTCTCTCTCTCTCTATGTCTATGTAACCCCCCTCTGCTCTTCTCTCCCCTATGTCCCTCTGTCTCTCTCATTAATATTTCTCTTTCTCTCTCTCTCACTACAAGGGAAATACCTTGTAGCGTAGGTTTCCCACAAATTGGCCTTATATACTGCACCCAAACCAATGCTCAAGGATTTACTGAGAAGTGTAGGGAGGTCGAGGTGTAGGGAAGAGAGAGAGATTGAGAGAGCTCGAGTTAGTAAGTGCTAGGAAGAGAAGGGGAGAGAGATAGAGAGGATGGGTTTTAGGGCTAGGGGCAGTAGGATAGAGATAGAAAGACTAGGATGGTTAGGGATGGGGGATAGGTTAGGGAGAGGGAGAGGGGGTTTAGAGAGAGAGAGAGAGAGAGAGAGAGAGAGAGAGAGAGGTGTAGAAGCAGGGAATAAAGAGTGAGAGAGGGGGTGTTAGTTAGGGGTAAGGGGCTAGGAGAGGGGTTAGCGAGG
>BSBM01001026.1:0-37500 GCA_027924585.1 Larix kaempferi | reverse complement strand
TGTGGTGGTCCAGGGACTCTTTCATGGTGTTTGTGCCTAAGAAGCAAGAGTTAGTGTTGGAGGTTCTTGTTTCCCTCCACTAGCCATGGTTAAGGAGCCAAGATAAATCCTTAAACCCCAAGACATCATAATGGCATCCATATTCAATTCATATGCAAAAGACTCATTATAGAGGGCTAGTTTCATGGCTTCTATGTGTTATTGACGACGCTTGAGGTCAAGAAGTTTCAATTAAGGCTCAAGTGGAATTCAATTGAGCTCATTATGCTTCAATAAGATCTCAAGGAACCTATTTTCATTCTTGTACATTTTTCAAGGCCTTGCAACATATACATGGTCTTTCATGGTAGCCTGGGGATGCATTCATTACATTTGATCTTGAAAAAATATGTTTCGAGTCTAATATTGTTATTTCTCTCCATAAACCATGGCCAAGGGCTTGAGGCTATTATTTTTCTACCAAGACTAGGGTTAAGGGCCCAAAAACCATCCACAGTGCATAAAGCATGTTATGGATAATCTATATTGGACAACTAATGGTGTTCATATTCCCAAGAAGAAAATATTATTGACAAAGGATCTTTTTTAATACTCATACATGATTCCCAAGACATTGTAATGACACTCGCATTCAAATTTGATTCCAAAGACACCTCATAGATGGCTCACGTTGTGGATTTTAGGTTTTGTTCATGGCACTTGAGGTTGACGGGGTCATTTAGGGATTAAAGCCCTTGTTTCATTTTACAAAACCTACTGATGGCTCATGTATTCCATTGTTGTGACCACAACACCCCACCAGGGAAAATCCAGGGGCCTCTTACAATTTTTTTTTAAGGTTGGACTTGGGAGAGGTTTTTTTTTGTATTATTTCCTTACTCGGCCATGTGTTGAGGCCCTATGGGTCGTGTTTGGTGTGAAAAACACTCATATCCAAATGATTTAGGGCCTAGGGCCCAAATCATTTCATCCCCATATCGTAGATCTTGAGTTATGAAACGTTCATTTAGGTCTCAATCCTCTTCTTTCACCCTCTAATCATGTTTACATTTCAAATCTCGTGTGGCGTTGCATCGGGCGCGACCCTTGTAGGTATGACGTGGGATGCTACTGCTCCCTCCTTAACCCCATGGTCTCTTTGTTGGTTGTGGAGCCTGATCTTCCAGTATCATAGATGATGTTGTTTCAGTATTTTTTTTACCCTAGGTTTGGTTATGATCCCGGCATGCACAACAGGGAATCTAGGGGGGTGGTGCAACCCCCCAAAAGAATTTTTTTTTTATGGGATACCAAAACCATAATAAACATAATCAAAACTACATTTAGGATTACTAAACAAATGCGCGCACACTTTATTAGCATGTGCGCGAGCTACAAACACGCGTGCCCACATATAAACATGTGTGCGCGCATATATTTGGATACATGTGCGTGCATATTTTTTCCATGTCAACTCACCAACGTGGACGATCGACATTGCTGAAGCAGGGGCATGTATGCGTATTTGAATGCGCATGCGCGCCCTTGTTTTTTTCCCGCTCGCGCGCTTCCATTGCGGCCTTTTTGGGTACCATCTTCGTGCGGGTACCCTCCATTCTTATAAGTTCATTCATGTGAGCAAACATGGACACTTACATGTTTTCTTTGGGATAATGTCATGATGAATAAGGAAGTGCCAATTTTCATTATAACATACATGTTCGTTAACAAGATCATTTTCACCAAGGAACATCAATCCCTTGAATTTCCATGGGATAGAAAATGTTATGTGATCTCTTGACACCTACGATTATGAGAATTGTTGGGTGGAGAAATATAAAGGGGGTTAAGCATTAGGAAATCTCATCCCATCATGAATTCTTAAATGCTAAGCTTAGTTTGGTTTCTACACTTGCTTGTGGTCCTCCCCCCCATAATTATTGCTTGGATCCATAAAGGAACAATTTTGTTTTCGAACATTCTAAAATTCATGGTTACAATATATGCATATGATTATTTTATGCTTTTGATCTCTCATCTTGCACCGTTAATCAATTGAGGGTATAAATTTTCTATTACTATTTTAATCCAAAATGGATCAATATATATTTTTTCAATTATTTTGGTACTTTCAGGTTCAAAAGATTAGATGAATTGGTTTGTAAGGCCCATTCTAGGGGCATGTCTCACTTTATAAATTTGGGGTCTAGAACCTTCTAAATCCTATTGGAGGGTCTAAATGATGTTTTTTGGGGTAAAAAAATCCATTTCTTAACCATGGCTCTTCACATGATTCTACACTCGAAGACCTTTCCAATGGTCCAAGAATCACCTCAAACAGAGTCCATGCGAAGAAGTTATGACGCTCGCTAGTTGACCTATCCAATAGACTACCATGGTATCAAGTGGATTCCACATCAACTCTCATTTCTCACACATGAGGAGCTAGTCACATGTGAACTTTCAAGAGCATTCTAGAAGGTCCAAAACCCTAACCCTAATCGAGAGTTGGGGCATGCAAAAACCCTAAAATTAACCCATGTTAAATAATGGGTCATTAGGAGAAGAAGGGGTTCCATTCTTATGATGTTATTGTATTGTTCCATAGTTGAGTAACATTATGGGAGTGGATATTACAGCAAAACATAGGAAGGAGGAGATCCTGTAGTAGCCATTTTGGTTGTAGAATCATAGGTAACTCCATAGAGAGAACCATTTCCTTTGTATTTGCATTCTATATAAAGGAGAAAGGCATACTTCTCATTTTTTGTTGGGTTAGTGGGTTTTGCCAAGGTATATCTTTTATTATTGTGTGGATTGTGTATTTATTTGTTCTAGTTATTCTTGTTTCAATTCCAATTTATTTAGCATTTAAGTGGAAACCAACTAGTAAAAAGAATAAAGTTGTCAGAGTCATTGTGACGAACTGTTCCAATGAAATTTACACGACATTTTACATATTAGTTTTGATTGAATTATTAAAGTTATTGTGATTTTATAATGTTATTAAGATTTTATTCTATGTTCAAAATTTAAGGGTTGCAAATACTATGTTAACTAGCACATTGGAGTCAACAAGCATGCAATTAAAGGATGACCATTTATAATCTAGAATCTCTACTTAATAAAGAGATATTATAACTTACTAAATATTGCAAATGATGATAGGTAGAGAAATATTTTAGTATGTTTTTATAACTCCTTAAATCTCATTTAATATTTTAATTATATTTTTCATATTAAAAAAAAAAACAATTGGAAACAAAAAAAGAAAATACAAAAAATGCACTAACAAATTTACATGATTTGGTCTTTTTTTTCACTCATTTTTTGAGTAAAATCTGGTCAAAATTATTAGAATTGGTAAATATAAGGTATTGAGATTGCCCAATTAAGAGATTGGAACAAATTTTTTAAGGGACTCGATCTATTTCTAAAAAATAAATAATATAGTAAAAAATTAGATCATCAAATTTCATAAATATTAATTAAAAAAGTCAAAATTATCTAAACTTTAAACAATTTACAAATAAACCACACAGACCCTTTATAAAAAAAACGATTTTAAGTGAATAATAAAATTTAACTTGTTCATGATTAACCCACAATTCAATAATTAAGAGTAAGTTGAGTGAGATTCTTGTTTTTTGAGGATGAACCTGCTTAATAAGTTCGAAACTTATCGAATTGAAAAATTCTCACCCCAAATCCTTCTAGCCCTTAAAACTCAAGTTATGAAAAAATTATTATGAAATACTTTAATGACCAAACTTCGTAATAAGTCTTCCAAATAGATTGAAGTCAAGCTCAAATATGTAATAAATACTTGTATTTGATTTGAAATTGGATCAACCTTTGTCTTCGGCATCATACTTAGATTACAGTCTAAGACACAACACATTTTCTCTCACGTGTTTTTACCCTATCATAACGCTTTCGCACTTGACTTACTGAAAGCAAATACGATAATAGATGTGTGTACTTGAATTATAATCGATACTACAACTGAGTCAAGTCAATGCCACGATGTCAATGCACACTAAAAGTTAGGAGTAATTTAGTATTATTATGTTTTTATATATAACAGAATTTAACATGCCAAAATTTGTTTAATGAAAGTATGTATGTATTAGATCAAATTAAATAATAAAATAATGGATGATTGCATTGTATTTAAAATATATATTTGTATAGATTTATTTTAATCTTAGATTCATTAAGTTTAAAAGAGTAAATTTGATAATGTTTTGTATATAAAAAAATTGATCTAGAAATATCTTGTATTTAAATTCTTTTTAGTATGAGATGTCATAAAAATTTGAAAGCTCCACTCCTATTTTTGGTAATGATAATAATGATAGGTGTTTATATTTTAGAATTTGGGATGAATTATCATCTATATTTTTTCTAGATCGAAGGAGGATGGTACACATGTATTGTCCAGTTTGATTTTATGGTTACTTCTAGTTCGTAGCTCATGCATGGATAACAAGTAGTGATAGACAACCCATTTAACTAAAGAAAGTAACAAGTAACCAAGGCATACACAACAAGTAATTACAACTAAACATCAAAAACAAATAACAAATAACTTATTTAAGACACTTAACTCATCACACTTAATTTGTGACTTTTAAGTTCAATCTTATTCAAAACCGGTTATCTCCCCCACTCAACCAAATCAGTGACACCCTTCTTACCTATTTCCTGAATTCAACTTCTATTTTGTTCCTTAAATTCTATTTCAATAACCCAATTAACTTCATTTCTCTTCGATTGTCGTATCATCCTATCTCCGCCATCTCATGAATTTCTTATCGAGCAATCAAGCATACAATCAAGTGGGAGAAGGAAATTTAAAATTCAATTTTTTCTTTATCCTTAATTTTAATTCTCATTGATATGATAAGTAAGTTTTTATTCTTAATTTTCAATCTTATTGATATGATAATAGTAAGTTAATTCTCATTGATATGATAAGTAAGTTTTTATTCTTAATTTTCAATCTTATTGATATGATAATAGTAAGTTTTTATTGTAATTAAGAAACCATTTCTAAGCAATAGTTAACATCAAAACAACACACTTAAATATTTTAGGTTTTAGAGTGAACGAGTGTAGATCACACTCGTTTGACTATGCTCATATTAAGAATAAATAAAACCGTATATATATATATATATATATATATATATATAAAGAGAACAGCACAATAAATGCATTCTAATTTAAAAAAACCTTTGACCGGGTATTATAATTTAAAAAGTCTTTTGAGGATAGAGGATCTTAGTTGGATTTTATCTTTATTAATCCCTGCCTCGCGGCGATCGGTTGGTCGCCCTTTTCCATTGACCAACTTTTGTTTCAATTTTTTTAATCTAAGTTTTTTAAAGTTTTTTTAATCTAAGTCTTTTGAAGTTTTTTAATTAGTTTTTTTTTTAAAGGTGGTTCGCCGGGGAAATGGTCACCACCTGTTATTCTAGAGAATCAAGGTGGCACGAATTACAATCATTACAATATGGGCTCAACAAGAGCAACATGTCACTTACAAGAATTGAACCTGGGTGGGGAGGGTAATAAACATTCCTCCCAACCACCCAAGCTACAACCAATGGACCTTTTTTAATTAGTTAGTATTAAAATGATTTTTTTCTTAATTTAAAAATATTTTCTAAAATTTTCCAAATTAGATAATCAATTTTTGTGATTGGTACCCTACATAGATTTGACTATTTTTATCTGGTATGTAAAATATTTATTGAATTATAAAATAATAAAAATTTAGAAAATAAATGAAAAAACAAAAGCTTGCCATGTAAACAAGTCTAAATCGTCCTTCATTAATGAAATTATATGTCACATTTAATTTGATGTCCTGTCAAGGATTTTTTCCATTACCATTATTGCTTTGGATTTGCCATGTAGCTTTTATGCCCATTATTTGCAATAAAGTTTGTTGAAAATTCCGACCTTACATACATTTACACAATCTGCGAATCTTGATCTGGATTTTGCAAATATGTTAGTAGATGCAATCTCGATATCTTCGAGATATATACCCAAGTTCATTAAAATAAACTTAAAATTGCTATAAATTTAACTCTGGAAACTTCAAAATATATACCAGATGTCATTAAAATAAACTTAAAATTGCAATAAAGCCGACTCTCGAAACTTCTTCAATTCTCGATTTGTGCATTCATCCCCTCCTTGTCCATATTCCATTGTTGGTATGAGACATTTTTTTCCCTTGGGTGTGTGGCAGAAGTTGAGGTATGTATTATCAATAATTTTGCAACATTATGTTTTTTTAGAAAACTGAAACCTCCATAGTCATCTTTATCCATATTCCACCATATTCATCATCCATATTCTAGTGTTGCTCTGAGACATCCTTGTCTATATTGCATTGTTGATCTGAGACATTGTTGCCCTCAAGTGCAACAGACGTTGAAGTATGTATTTTCAATATTCTTGCAACATTACCTTTTTTTTTTAAATTGAGAAAACTAGTCATTTTGTAGAAATTTAAATAATTTCAAAAAACTAATTATAACAGTAGAGAATTCATGGCATTGTTTCATGCATATCTTAAGCTTACATGCTTAACCAATTAATATTTAGGTTTTGTATCACTGTTACAACTAGCAATTTGCATTGCCTCATGCATGCTCTACTTTGAAAGTGATTTGGCTAGAAGAGTCTCTCTTTAGCCTAGATTAAGCGCATGATAGGTTTCATCTAACCTTCATATCAAGTATGGGCTCTAAAGACACAGCATGTATGCTTTGCATGGAAGAGTGCTTTCAAAGCAATGCAATTCCAAAGAAGGTTGTTTGATATGATGGAATACTATTAAATAACAACACTTCTATTAAACTATTGTCATTTCTATTTGTTCTCCTAAGCAAAATAAAATCTATATGGATGAAGCACCTAATTTACCTTGATACAAAGCCAACTTCCCTTTTTGTCAAATCTCCCATAATTGTGTTATGTAAGAATTGCCCTTGCTGGTACAAGAAAAACTTGAGATGCTGTATATAATAGTTATATATCTCCAATCTCCATAGTAATAACACTAGAATAGTTCTTGGCAAGTTTTATATACAGGTTTCCTTTTTCATTTATTTAGTTTCTCATACTTTACACATATGCTGATGTTAAAAGAGCTTTGTTGTCTTTCCACAATTCCATAGATTTTAGGATCATTTGCAACGCTAGAAGTGGATGCTTCATTGCAATATGCAAAGTTGTAAGTATTGTGATAATTATTTGATAAATAGGTAAAATAGGTTATTTTTATAACCCAGGTTTAAATAAAAAAGGTAAAAATTAAAACATCTAAAGGATTAAATAAAAACGGTAAAGAAATGAGATATATGAGAGATCTTACCTAAGGAATTGATTATAGAAGTTTTGATGAAAGGAAGAAAACCAAGTTTTCAAAGGCGATAGAATTATTTAATCAAATTTTCCAAGAAGTGATATTGAGCTGCAGTTTAGCTTCCAAGCATAAAATACCAAAAATAAAATGGAGATACAAAAACAATCATGATTGAGGCAACACTTAGAAAACATGTTCAAGATTCCAAGGTTTTTCTGAATTTCATTCATGTTTGGGAATTGAAATCTCAGGGGTGAGGAGATAGATAGGTTTCTTCATATAGAAGGTAAGTGCCTTGCCTATGGGAAAGGTAAGACCTTGCCTACGCAAAAGGGTGGTCTTACCTAAGCGAAAGTAATGTCACTTAGCTAACTAAATCTGAATTTGATCAGGCCAGGGATTTCAATTTATTATAGAACATTTTTGCAATAACAACAAATAAGTAAGAATAATTCACACCATGCATTCATAATAAAAATAATGTCTGTGGCAATTTGGTAAAAGTAAGTACATTCCATTAAATAGAGCTGTGACGCTCCACTTTCCCCAAAATGCTAAAGCCATTGCCTTCGGTGTGTCTCAGTTGGGCAATTGTAGAGAAAGATTCATAATAGATTTATTCATTGTAATTTTCCATAATCGACCAGGATGTGGGTGGATATCTCGTCGTGTAGCTGGGATTGAATCTTTCTGGGATCCTACTAAATAAAAAAAATGGGATTGAATCTGTCTGGGCTCCTGCTAAATAAAAAAATAAAAATTTATGTGATGCTTGCCTTAACCTCTTAGTACCGAACAATGCAACACATACATAGCAAATAGATTCAGGAAGACCATACAAGATACAGGAAGACCATGAAAGACTAATACATACTATACACCAAACTAGCGACATTCAATCTGTTGAATGCATAACTCCTCCAGAGATGCCAACGTTTCCATTCCTCCCATCTCAGCCACAAGAGAGAGTGTATCAAGCTGAGCCTTACACAGTCCAGTTAGCAGGGAACAAAGGACAATGGCAAAGTGGGTCTTGCAAGTATGCAAAGACTTAGGAGAGGCCAACCCTTTGTGCACAAAAAAAGGAAAAAGAAGGATACCGCGCCCATGCCTAAAAGCAGGTAAAAAAAAAATTAAAAAAATAAAGGAAAATTGGTAGAGTTTTCTAGAAGCAGTGGATAACGTCTTCTCATGCCATCTCTTTTGCATGCAGGTTCATATATGGCTTGTGAGGAGGTATGTGAAGGTATGTAGGTGGCCTAATATTTGGAGCCTCTTGGGAAAACATCGAACAGAAAACTCCACACGTGTAAGCTAGCACTAAAATCAAGGCAATTATATATATATATATATATATATATAACGTCTTCTCATGCCATCTCTTTTGCATGCAGGTTCATATATGGCTTGTGAGGAGGTATGTGAAGGTATGTAGGTGGCCTAATATTTGGAGCCTCTTGGGAAAGCATCGAACAGAAAACTCCACGCGTGTAAGCTAGCACTAAACTCAAGGCAATTATATATATATATATATATATATATATATATATATATTTAAAAACTCTGCGAAGAGATTAATAACTTTCAGAAATACTAATTCTGATGCATTTCCTCATTGCAGCCAGTTTATGGTTCTTTTCGTTTTTTTTCATAAAACACATTGTGGATGCCTGACACGTTTGCACAAATATAATAAACCCTATAGAAATTAAATTAAATTGTCGATCGAGTAAACTTTCTCGTTGAGTGAAAATTCAACTTTGTAATATCGTTTTCACCTTCATCCCTACACACAAAACATCCATTGAAAAAATTAAATAAAATATTTCTTAAAAGATAAAAAACAAAGAGATATGCATGCTCCTACCACTGCTTATATGGTTGTTGTCAAACGCATTCTTCGGTATCTGAAAGGTACCCTTGGGTTCAGTCTCACTTTCGCTGCTCGGTCTTCGAATCATCTAACTGCATTTTCAGATGCCGACTGGGCTGGTAACCTTGATGACCACCGATCTACGATAAGTGGTTGCATTTTCCTCGGTTGCAATCTCATTTCTTAGCTCTCAAAGAAACAACTCACTGTCTCACAGTTTAGTGCAGAGGCTGAATACCGTTCGTTGGCATTGGTTACGACTGAACTCACAAAGAAAGTGTGAAGGTCTCCCTATTCTTCAAATTAGTAGCTTTATTCTATGATAAATTCATGTTGCTTTCCCTGTGAAAACATGGACTATTGTCCTTTGTTATATGCTTCTTTTCTACTTCTTTAGCTATGGACCATTAGAGTAATCTACAACTGGTATCTTAATTTTTTTATGGACTAACAGCCATGTAATATTTTATTTTGCTAATAAAAATTGTTTTATTTATGAATTGGTGGAGATGTGATCTAGGAGAGCAATGATGGACAGAACAAACAAATTCATTGTCAATTTAGTGGGATCTCCTTCTACTAATTCGGTGTCCAGCAATTCCTTCCCACAATCTTGGTGAAAGTGCGGTCGTTTCTTAAAAGATTGTGTTCTCCACAATAAAAATATATAGTGATCCCTCTCTTTAATGCTATGAAATAAATATCACAACTAAAACGATTTTTTTGGCACCCAAACTACGCAATTTTATAGTGAATAATAAACCCTAACATGTTCTTCATATGATGATGGTCGTGTCTAGGTGAGATTCTATCAGAGTTGTGATGTGATATTCATTCTCAAAATTTTCAAACATAATAATTTCATCATTTGTGAATTGGTTGCAGGGATGCGATAGCTTTCTTTAAGCAGATCCGTAACATAATTACATCTCATAATTTTCCTTTGAAGAACTGAAATAATCTTTCCCGGTCGTAGCGGTTTCTCTTTAAGGAGATGGCGTGAATCTTAATATTTTGATCTTCGTTACAAACTGGATCTCCTCCTTGATTTTTGATTAATGAAAACCAATTATTATTAATAATTAATGCCAACATTTTTAAAGATGAGACCTCATTTTTCTGGATTATGAAATCAACTCATGGATGGATTAAGCTGACACTATGCTCACGATGGTGGTATGCATTATAAGACTTTATCCAATACCACCATTCATATCCTGCCAAATGATAATCATTAATACATAAACTAATAATCCCTTTGGAAATGATAAAAATAAAAACTTCCTTTAAATAAATCCATATTCCATTTTATTTTTAATATGCCAGCAGCCCACCTCCTTGTATGAGATGGAGTTCACTTCAATAATGCAGATGGTATAACCATCTCAAAACTACTTCCATGCTTCCAAAATTGGTTTCAATTATTCCCTTTAATGAATTTTATATCATTCTTATGATTCTTCAAAAAGGAAGAAGTGTAGCTTCCATACATTTGGTTCTAAAATTGGTTTCAATTATTCCCTTTAATGAATTTTATCTCATTCTTATGACACTTCAAAAAGGATGAAGTGTGATTTAGCTTCCATACATTTGGTCGTTGATATTTAATCTTATAAGATTTACAGGTTTAATTTAACTTATGCAAAGTAATATTCAAAAATTGGTTTCAATTATTCATTTTAATGAATTTCATCTCATTCTTTTGACATGTCAAAAGAAGTGTGATTTAGTTTCCATACATTTGGCCGTTGAAATTTACTCTTATAAGATCCCTTATATGTAATATTATGCAAAAAAGAAATACAATTCATCAATCTCAAAAATAACATAAGCCGTATAAAATTTACACAAATCCATTTAACTTGTGCAAAGTAATACAAAGTGAAAATTATTCAACTCTCATGGCTCAAATCTATGGCATTATCCAATAATAATGATGTATGCACGAGCCACATAATACGTAATGTATGTTATTTCAAAAAGAGAAACTCAATTAAATAGATTATAAAATAATATTTAAGCTATGTTATTATTATTAGTTTGGATCATTTTATTTATCTCTATAATGAGTGCAACATGATCTAATTCTTTAAAAGCACTTGCACTCATTACTCAAAATGGATGATGAAAACAAATGACTCACAAAACGGATTGGTGAATAGGTTTTCACAAAAAATGAAACAGTTAGTTTATTCAATTATGATAATAATATAAGACTGGTTGACTAGATTACAAAAGAAATCAATACTAATTACCCACAAAAAACTACTTTCAACTTTCTTGAAAAATGGAAGCAAAGAAGCTTCCCATCATCAAGAAGTGTATTATAACAATTCAGATAACCAGATAAATCCTCTCAAATCAACACTTTATGCCACCTGCATATAATTTGAAGTCTAGGGCAGCCTCATTATTGCCTTGGAATACTAGCACCAGGATGATTTATTGCATTCAAGTGGTGGAAACAATAAGGGTAACAAAGAATGAGACCTCTAATGCCCCCCTCAAGTCACATTATGAAAAGGAATTCTTTGCCTAATCCAAATGGCCTATATTCTATTGGTGCTATAATTTTCTTCCCTTCCAAAACGGGCTCATCCAAAGAAGGTAGATTATCATGCCTTATGAATAATTTTGTTTTCACTTGAAAATATTCTTCAAGAAATCTTCACCTGAAATGGAAAATAGATTCACATACATGCCTAATAGACATTCCTATACATTCCTAGAAAATATTGCGAAGGCATACATGCCATAACATCATAAAAAAAAATAGATCCTCATGCATGCTAAATGTATATACCTAAATGGTTAATATATTTAACTACATAATAGGGTTTGTAGATAACTAGATAAATATTAAAGAAACCTCAAAATTACCAGGCAACCTCCCTTGGAAACTGCTCTTGAAAAAACGCAACACTCCTAAAGCAAGTCCCAAATGCTACATGCCGCAATGTATCTTTGACTTTGAGCCTCATGGTGAACAAGACAACCAGAAATAAACCTATGCAACTAGGACAAAATAGTATTGCCTTGAATCCTTCAGAAAATGCATATACATATTGGACTCTCAACACTATTTTGCTCATCTTAAAAAGAAAACTACAAAAAGATTGACTGATAACTAAAACCCCACATAATGGAAAAAAATTAGAGGAAGCAAAGAGCTTACTAAAAATTATAACTTAAGAAGAAATAATGCATAGGTATTACACATTAACAAAAACAATTTATTTAGGTAATACGCAAAATCCCACTTATACCAAGACTTGGACATTACTTTTACAATAATACTCAGATCTTACTTTGATTGGAGTTTTACTCAATATAAACTCAAGCTAGAAATCATCGAGTGGGTAAACAAATGTTGGGTTCCTTTGACTGGTATGGCTCCGAGAATTAATCTTTTGATGAATTGTTGTATCCTTTTCGTTTTTTCTGAGTCGGTGCATATCGATAAAATTCTTTCGACCTTTTGGGAGTTTAAGAAAGGTTCCCTGTTTCTCAAACGCCGGCATGTAAATTTTGATCCCTTCAAGGAATACCAAGGTATTCGACATCTGTGGATGGTCATCCTGGGCTTGCCCATTGAGCTCTGGTCTGAAGATGTTATCATCGGTTTGGAAAATGCGGTCGGAAGATTTGTTCGATTGGATAAGCACAATCTGTTCAGAATGGATAGAAGATACACCAAAGTTATGGTTGAGTTGGATTTGAGACTGGGTTTGCCTACTGAAGTGGAGACAGCTTGGGGTAGTACGGTTCGGCGGCAAACTCTCGACTACTTTATAATACCATTTCGGTGCTTTGTCTACCATAAAATCGAACATGTTCAGGCTAGTTTCCCTCTACGCCGTAATCAATTTGTGGACTCTTCTTCCTCTCGTCATTCATCTCCCAAGCTTGGGCCATTTAAGAAATCGAGCTTAGATTCGGGTAAGTTTGTTTCTAGAACTCCTGATCCTTTCCCTGATTTATCAATTAATGAATTGGCTTTCATTGAAAATCCAGAAAAAGCCTTGTCTAAGCGGATTTCAAAAGGGGAAATTAAGTTGCGGCATGATATTGTTAGTAGTTTATTGGTTGAAAATGATGAATTAGTTTCTTCTGCTCCTCCGGTAGGCTGCAACTTGATTTGTGATCAGGAGACTATGGCCTCGGATATTACCCTAACATCTCCTCATTTCCCCAGGCCGGTTGAGGGTGTTGATCCTTCAAACCCTATTTTTATCCCTCTTGTGAACCCTATGGGTTTGGTCGTTGAATCGAATCTTGGGGCTGATGAGGGTGTTGGTCCTTCAAATCCTATCTTTATCCCTCCTATGAAACCTAGGGGTTTGGGTGTTGAGTCAAATCTCGGGGCTGATGTTGGTCATATATCTTCTGATATCTCCACTGATAATTTATCTGCTGTTGATAATTCTATTTTAAATGAAAGTGGCTATATTCTTTCTGACAAGGGTTTGGAATTCCCCCCATTACCAACTTTCTCTAAAAATCCTGGTATTGATTCTGTGGCTAAATCCTTACATGCTTTGAATTTCCAAAATGTTACCATCCGTCGGGGTAAGAAAAAAAAGAGTTTGGGAAAATATGTTCTTCCTGGTTTAGATACTTATACTCCTGTTTTGAAAAGGCTGGAAGATGTGAGTGTGGGTAGTATTGAGAATTTTGAGGGTCTTAGAGCGACGTCCCCCTCTTTGGGTGTTTCTTAAAGACCATTATTTCCATTAATGTGTGTGGATTGGGTAAGGTATCTCAGGCTCAGGCCTTATCCAATACTTTTAAAGCTACTAGCCCAGTGATGGTTCTGATCCAGGAAACCATGTGTGAAGACTCCTTTGCTATCTCAAAACTTGGTAAAATTCTTCCCACTTGGGAAGTTGCTGCTATCAGTTCTTGTGGTCTGTCCAGGGGTCTTGCTGTTGCTTGGAATCCTACTTTGTTTGCCTTCAAGGTCTTTTCTACTCCATGGGGCATTTTGTTAAAAGGGTCTTTCTGTGGATTACACCAGACTCTTTCCATCCTAAATTGTTATGCTCCCTATAGGGAGAGGCTGAGATTTTGGGAATCTCTTCTAGGTTCTGGTCTTCTGAGTTTGGCCGATCTGATTATTGTATGAGATTTGAATTATACTAGTAATGTGTCCTAGATTTGGGGTTCTTCGACTAGGTTGGATGATTTGGATTTCTTTAATAAGTTATTTGCAGATTCATATTTTGTGGATGTGGTGCCTCATAAGTTATTACGTACATGGTCTAATGGTAGATTTGGTAATGATGGGATACATAAAAGGCTGGATCATTTTCTTGTTAAGGCTGAACTTCTGGGTCAGTTTCAGAAACATCGTTCCTGGGTATTTGACACCAAATGTTCATTCCATTGGCCTATTATTCCGCAGTTGGATGATTATGGGCATAATTTTGCATTTCCCTTCAAGTTCAATAGCTCCTGGTTGAGTGATGACCATTTTTGCACTATGGTTAGAGATTTTTGGCAAAACTGTGGTGATCAAGGGACTAATCCGGTGTCGAGTTTCTGCTATAAGTTGAAGGGTTTAAAGGAGGCTGTTACAGCCTGGATTAAGATTAGGAAAAAGATTGATCAGTTGGAATTAGCTCAATTGGAAAATAATATTCATACTTCTCTTGTTGCTAATTTCTCTAATTCCTTAAATTATGAAGCTTTTGAAGCCTTGAAATGCTATGAACAGAAAAATGAAGAATTGTTATTACAGGAAGAAAAAGAATGGCATCTCAAAAGTCGAGCGACTTGGATCTCACAAGGAGATCAAAATACTAAATTTTTTCATACCTTTGCATTTGCTAGAAGAAATATGAAGTACATTTGGGAAATACAAGATGATCAGGGGCAGATGATTACTGGTCTTGATCAGTTAAAATCTGAAGCTGCATCATTCTTTGGCAATATCTATAAAGATTCGGGTGATTATATTTTAGCTGATCAAATCAATGTGGCGAGTCTCTATCCTAGATTCTTTAATGATCAAGATGCAGATATTTTACAAAAGGAGGTCTCTTTGGATGGGATTGAGAACACTTTGAAATTTTTTTCCAAAGAGAAAAGTTCCGGGCCAGATGGTTGGCCGGTGGAACTGTATATTCACTTCTTTGATATTTTGGGTGAGGACCTTAAAAATCTGGTGAACTTTTCCAGAGTCAATGGTTACATTTAGGGTGTTCTTAATTCAACATTTGTCACTTTAATTCCTAAAAGGAATAAGCCTCTCTCCTTTGGGGATTATCGTCCAATTGCACTATGTAACCTGTTATATAAGCTCATCACTAAGATTCTTGCTGAAAGGTTGAAGACTGTTCTTTCTGAATATATATCTGCTGAGCAGTTTGGTTTCTTATCAGGGAGACAGATTCACGACGCTATTGGCATTTCTCAGGAATTGTTGCATAGTATAAATATTAAAAAGAAGAAGGCTCTTTTGCTTAAAATGGACTTAGAGAAAGCTTATGATAGAGTCAATTGGTCCTTTCTGTGATTGATTCTGATCAGAATTGGTGTGCCTCCTCTGGTGATTAAGTGGATTATGGCTTGTATCACTACAATGAATATTGCTATGCTGGTAAATGGTTCACCGTCCTGTTTCTTCAGCTGCTCATGTGGGATAAGACAAGGGTGTCCTCTTTCTCCACTTCTCTTCATTTTAGTCATGGATGGCTTCAGCAGATTAGTTAAGCAAGCTCTGGATAAAGGTTTGATTAAAGGCATCAGTTTGACTAATGATTGTGTGATCACACACATTTTGTTTGCTAATGATGTATTGGTGGCGGGTTTAGATACTACGGCAGAATGGAAACAATATGGTGAAAACATTCATACTTTCTGTAATGCCTCCGGTATGAAGGTTAGCTCTGCTAAATCAAATTTCTATCATTTAAACATGAATGATTTACAGATGAGAGTTATCAATACAATTCTTCCATTCAATTGTTGTCCATTGGAGGATGGATTTAAATATCTGGGTTTTGATTTAAACCTAACAACTATCTCATCAAAGACTGGTTCTGGTTGCTGAGGAAAATTGAATCACGTATTGCTCACTGGTATTATAGACATTTATCTATTGGAGGCAAACTCATTTTAGTTAAATCGGTGCTTTCTAGCATTCCAGTATATTGGTTTTCACTTCTTGAAGTGCCTTCTTTCATTATTAAAGCTATCAGGAAATGTTTCTTCAATTTTCTCTGGTCAGGGAATTCAGACAATGCTAAAATCCCGATGGTTCATCGGAGTTACTTTCGAGACCTATTAGATTTGGAGGCTAGGGAATTAAATATTTAGAGGTTTTTAGTTCAGCTCTCAGATTAAAAAGTTTGTGGCGGTGTATCTTTGGTAGCACGCTCTGGTCTAAACTCATTCAAAGTAAATATCTTAAAGCTGATGTGTATCATTGGATTAGAAATCCAAAACTGGTTAGTTGGAATTTTTCACCTATATGGAGGGGTTTTATGAAAGTTTTCATTTGGATAAAAAAGGATCTCCTTTTGCAGGTTGGTACAGGTGTGAATATTCGAGTTGGTTTGGATCCTATTCTAGGGATGGAATATTCATATCTCCTTCCCACCATCCTAACTCAATATTTACAGGTTATCGGTCTGTCTACTCTAGACAAAATTCTTATTTCTAGAGTAGGTGTTTCTGGGCCTGCTGTTTGGATGTCTTTTAGAGATATTGGACTCTCTGGTTTCTTTGCTCGGGCATGGGACACATACATCAAGAACTTAAACTCGGCTGGTGTAAAAATTAATCTGGAAAGTGATCAGCTTGTTTGGTGTGGGAATCCATCCTCTGGCATAGTGACGACAAAATCTGCATATATTAGAATTATTCAAGATAAATTAATTTTCCCTCAAGACTGGTTGTACAAAAGTTTATGGAAGTGGTCAATTCCCTTAAAATTACAATGCTTTTTATGGTTAGCTCTTCAGGATAAACTTAAGACTTGGGAGAATTTGATCAAGCGTGGATGGATTGGCCCAAGCATCTGCATTCTTTGCCTTAATGCTGCAGAAACAGCTCAACACTTATTTGTCAAATGTAGATTCACCAAAAAAATCTGGGATTTTGTTTCTGCAAATTTGAATATTACATGTCATTGGGATGTTGGTGAGTTTAAGTTCTGTCTCTTGAATTGGTACAGGAATTGCAAGCAATTTTTTACTATTATTATTTGCATTACTTAGGCAATATGGTATTCGATAAATTGTGCTATCTTTCAGAATATTCTTCCTGATGTATTGAAGTGTAGTATGACTACACTAAAGATGTTTTCATCATTCAAGACTGATGATCATAGACTATAGATTGCCAAGGTCAGTCATTTTACTCTTAAGGTGGAGCAACTAGTCCTCTTCTTTGATGGGGATGCTCAAAACGGGATTTGTGCAGTTGGTGGTGTCCTTTATCTGAATGAGGATCACTTTTATACAGTTAGGCTCAATTGTGGAGTTGGTAGTAACATGACAGCTGAGCTTATGGCTCTCGGGTGTGTATTAAAAATGGCAAATATTTTTGGGCTTGTCAACATCAAAGTTTATGGGGATTCTCATGTAACAATCAAGTGGGCCTCTGGGGAATTCAAGTTGAATGTTACCAATCTGCGACATTGGTGTCTCCGAACACAAAGAGAAATTTCTTTGCAACAGAATATTATGTTTGAACATATTTATAGAGATCATAACTCGTTGGCCAACAAATTATCTAAACAGGCTCTGGCAGGCTCTGAAGGTCAGCTTATTTGGGAGGAATGGTGTGATAATGCCATTCTGGAAAGTCGAGTCACTTATGTTTTTTATTAAGGCCATGAAGGGTATCTTTCTATTATGCATCTGATGACTATCGCTTTATGTGCATTACACATATTTTGTTATATGGCTTTTTTGGAAGGCCTGTTTTTTTGAGAAATTTGGGAATAGTCAGGTCTATGAGGGATTATATGTTTTTTTTATCCTTTATTATGAAGACTTTTGTTGTTTCGGTCTAAGAATCAAGACTTTCATTGTACTATTTGATTCACATGAATATCAATAGTAGATTTTTTTCACCGGAAAAAAAACTTAAGGTTAACAATGTTGGCTTCATGGCTTCATGAGAGAACATAATTAATACCTTTGACTATTTTTATATTTATGCAAATAGATTTAGACTCATTATTTATTAGAAATATCAATAGGCCCTTCTATTCCAATAACAAGAAATTGGATTACTTTTCTACTAAGTTAAGTCAAATTTTCCATGTAAACATGAATATAGCTTTGGAACACAATATAACTTATTTTAAAGCATGGATGTTACATTGCAGAAGTATGTGAACCATGGTAAGACAATATGACATTTCAGCAGGTATACCCAACTTAAGGATAATCTGCCTGATTTTCATCCCACTTATTACGTAGCATTAAGGTAATATTCGCAGCACTATTTTAACACTAAATAGACCCTCCTATTCCGATGATTTTTGTCTAATGTATAGGAGTTCATCAAGAAGTTGGATGATTTTTGTCTAATGTATGGGATTTCATGAGGAAGTTGTTCTTTTGTAAATGAACAATTGAGGTAATTCACTTCACCAGTGGAAAAGTAGAAACACCGTTTATAATAGGAAGTTGAGTGGAAAAGTAGAAACACTGTTTATAACAGGAAGTGGCCATAAAGAGAGTTTGTAATTTAATTTATATGGGTCTTCAACATATAACTTATTACATAAAACATATAACTTATTAATTAAAGATTTATAATTTCCCTTCATGAACATTAAAAATTTGGTATCCACAAACTATTTCATGAAGATTAAAAATTTGGTATCCACAAAGTATTTGCAATTAGCAATTAGCTGTATTTGTGCGAAGTAGATAATTTTATTTATTTGTAGATTAGTCTTATTACTATTAATTTTTAATTTTAAAAACTCAATCAATGATATGTATATATTTAAAATACTTTTTATGAACTAATTGTAATCATTTTTTCTTTTTAACTTAACACTAATATACAAAGTTTTTTTTATAATATATCGATGATGTATAAACATATGTTTGTCTTTATATTATCATATATATTTTTATTTTAATTAATAAGAATATATGACTATAAGTTTGTTTAATATACATTTTTTTCTTTTGACTTAGCATTAATATATATATAAACTTTTGTGGTTACACAAACTTTATATATATATATATATATATATATTCACTTATGTACTTTTAATTAATACAATATATTTGAGTTACTTTTTATCAATATGTAACACTTTTTTTTTACAGGAAAAAAAATGTACTATTGCTATTCATTGAATCAAATAGTACAAAGATATATCATGTCTCATAGTTTCAAGACTTAACACCATATCCAAAGCACGGATATTCATCCTCAAAATTCCCCCCAAAAGTAATGGGCACCCTTATCCAAGACCTGAAGTTCATGCCATTCTTCCCAAATAAGATATCCTTCAACTCCATCGAAAGCTTCCTTTGACAGCTTATTTGCCAAATCATTATGTTCCCTGTAAATATGTTCAAATGTGATAGTCTCACATTTGTCCATCTCAGCCCTAGTGCACATGCACCAATGTCGAAGAGCCGGCAAATGTAACCTGTAATCACCAGTAGCCCACTTAATAGTAACACGGGAATCACCAAATACCTTCAAGTCAACAAGTCCAAAGATGTTTGCAGTCTTCAATACACACCACAAAGCCATTAATTCTGCCTTCATGTTTGTCCTTGATCCACAATTGAGACGGAGAGTAAAATAGTGATTCTTGTTTAAAAAAATCACACCACCTGCTGCACACAAACCATGTTGAGCTGCCCCATCAAAAAAAAGAACCGCCTAGTTGACAGAAAAGGAGAACAGACTGATCCATTTAGTACCATGCTTCACCTTATCAGTATTATAAATCTATGCAATTTTTAAAACAATAATCCCACAAGTCTTAACCTCAAGAAATCTCCCTTGGAAAGTAGCACAATTTCTTGCATACCATATTACCCAAGACACGAAAATAGGTAAAAGGAAATATGAATTTGCATTTTTGTATGAGCTGAGAAGGCAGAACTCAAAATCACCAACATCCCAAGTATCATTAATATGTAAATTTGCACAAACTAAAACCCAGATATCCTTCCCAATACGACATTCAACAAAAAGATGACAAACTGATTCCAAATTTTATTTGCACAATATACACCAGTTGGGTCCACACCAGCCACGCCTAACCAGATTGTCCCAAGTTTTAAGATTGCCCTGTAATGTTTGCCAAAGAAAACACTTAATTTTCAATGGATATTCCCATTTCCAAATTCTTTTGCGGGAATATGTAACATTCTTGTAGAATTTATACTTATTTTTTAAATTAAATATAACTTTTAAATATTATTCACATTGAAATTATAGTAATACTTAATTAGTTTAATGGTTTTACAAAATATTAATTTTTGACATAATATACATATTTTAAAATGGTAAATATAGACACACATTTATCATGCTTAAATCTAGTTATATATCTATCATATTTAGAATATTTAGAATTTTAATACCACTTTAATTATAAGGAAAGTGAGTAACTTTTTTAAAAATAAAAATATGAATATAAATTTTGCTGGAAAAAAAAATATGAATATAAATATTTAATTAACAAAAATAATATATAAACACTATCTTAACTATAAACATAATCTTTAACTATAAACATAATCTTACATCATACTAACTACTTTACAGCTATTTCTCTTTTGTTAAAAATAACTCTGGTCAATGTTCCTCCTCCAAAACCGTTTTGCAAGGCAATCTAATAATTGTGTAGATAAACTTACCTTACAAAGAAAACAATTGTACGGGAAGAAAACAACCATGAAAAATGACTCGGAACGCATATAAAAAGATACGTGCATTTTTTTAAATAATATTATAATTAAACTTAAATGTTTAAACCATATGAATGGATTACAAAAGGGAAGCGGACTTTTAAATTCAATCAACACAATTTTCTCTTTGCAGACTTTATTACCGCTCTTTTAAAATTGGTAGCAGTGTAAATGCAGAGCAGTCAAATATTTAAACTAAAATAATATAACGAGAAAAGGCTTATGCCTGACGAGGGATCCGGAGATGCAGAATGGATATCGGAAGGTGTTGCAGAAGAAATTGCTCTACTGCGTGGTGTTGCAGAATGAATATCGGAAAGAGGCGCGCTTACAGTATCCAGATCTATGAAAGCAGGCCTTGTCGGCGAAGGAACATGTTCTCTTTCACTCGTCAACATCGAAACCACCCGAGACATTGAAGGCCGCAAGGCTGCAGCTGCTTGAGTGCACAGAAGACCAATTTTAACGACTTTAATCCCTTCTTCCCTAGAATAACTGCCCTCCAATGTGGGATCCATAACTTCTAAACATCTCTCAACGTTATACAGTTTCCATATCTGGTAATCGACCAAGATCAACAAAACAAAGAACTCTAGTTAGCAACGATTCATAATTGAAAATATCGACTAGTTCAGAGATGAGATCCAGATTAGCGGCCATACTCGTTCTATGAGAAACTCCGTGTCTTGAGGCAAACTCTGATTCTTTTTGCCACTGATTATCTCGAGTAGAAGCACCCCAAAGCTGAATACATCTGCTTTCTCTGTTAGTTGTCCCCGGTACGCGTACTCAGGTGCCATGTAACCACTGCATAATACCATGTACAATGAAATCTCCATATTTTAACCGTTTAAAAATTATATGAACCATATTGAAGATAGAATTCTTACAAAGTTCCTGCAATTCTAGTGCTGACGTGTGTTTTATCTTCATCAAACAGTTTGGCTAAGCCAAAGTCTGTTATTTTGGGTCTGTTTTTATTATCCAGTAAAATATTGCTTGCTTTAATATCTCTATGAATTATTCGAATTTCAGATTCTTCGTGAAGATAAGCCAGCCCACGGGCAGTTCCAACTATGATCTCATACCTCTGTCTCCAATCAAGTAAATGACGTTTTGTTAT
Organism: Larix kaempferi; assembly: GCA_027924585.1. Lineage (NCBI taxonomy): Eukaryota > Viridiplantae > Streptophyta > Pinopsida > Pinales > Pinaceae > Larix > Larix kaempferi. Next base: position 15,229 of record BSBM01001026.1, on the reverse strand, counting down.
ATCTGCAAACATATACTAAGAACATTAGCATGAAGGTCCAAACACAAACTCAAAACTCGAAAAATCAGGATCGGTGCAGCGATTGAAGAGCGATCAGAAGTAACCGAATATAATATTGTCGAGACTGCTGTTGTGGAGGTATTCGTAAACTAGTAGCCTTTCTGAGTTTTCCACCGAACAACCAAGCAATTTCACCAGATTTCTGTGCTGAACACGACTAATCAGATTTACTTCATTCAGAAATTCGGCGTCTCCTTGACTTGAACCTATTTTCAGCCTTTTCACTGCAACCTCTCTGCCATCTTGTAGATCACCCTGTTCATCAATAAACATCACGCCCGTCAAAAATATTACTAGGGTTTCTAGGGTTCTACTCTAAAATAAGTTAAATTGGATGTAACGGGAAACCCTCACTTTAAAGACGGATCCAAAACCACCTTCGCCAAGCTTTTTCTCTGCGTTAAAATTAGACGTGGCCTCTTTCAAAGTATCATATCTGAAAATAAGCTCCGGATTAGCTATACTCGCGGACAAGCTATTTTTTCCTTTGTCGCCTTCGAAAACAATTATAATTAGCTTGCAGTAATGAAATAGGGGAGCAGTTCATGCTTTAAAATCTAATCAGGCTGCATACACATTGAATCATTTAGCAATTTCAAGAACTCTCGTTCGAGAAAGATGTTCCCAACGTTTCCAACGAGAGAAAAAATTCCACTTGAAAAGGCAGATGACTGCAATTAATCCAACCGTAGCGGCTACAACGCCCAGAGTTATCTGAAGCACCTTAGATCTTTTTGCTTCCGTAAATTTGCACAAGAATTCTCAGATAATTGACTATATTTTATTTCACCAAAATGAAATCCTTACAAAACCGCCACTATATTACTGATAATTATAAAGTATATCTAATTAGCTGTGTTTTATTTCAGCAAAAGGAAATCTTTACAAAACCGCCACTATAATCCTGATAATGATAAACTATGTGAATGAAAGATACCAGATACTGGCGGCGAGGGATTGAAAAATGGATAAACCTCTGAACGCAAATAGCAGTTTACAGATCCGAATTGTGATCCAAGAGCTCCCCCTGAGCAATTGTTATTTATTTCTTGCAAGGCAAAGTGTAGGCATGCTCCGCAGTCTGTTGGCGACAGATCTCTCCAACATTGCGCCAAGCTGTAGATATTCTCTGACGAATTATAAGGCGCAGTGTCTGAATATGAAGCAAAAAGTTCGGGGCTATTCCTTGCATTACCGACAACGTTTATTAGCATGTCCTGAATAGCATATGCGAACTTTGTCTGATTGTTTTCTCCGCCGTTACAAGTAACATTATGTTCTGCGCTCTCGCTATAATTGCCGTAAAAGCTCTGATTGTCGTAACGTAAGAAGCAACCGTCTAGTAGAATGGATGCAGAAGTTTTGTTGCAATCAGATTACTCTGAAAGGTGTATTCGCTGTCCTGACAATACTCCCAAAGGAAAGTAATGTGCGGATCAGCAGTTGAGAGGGGCATGATAAGCATACAGACACTTGCGATAAGTAAGACACTGCTGGTTAATCGTTCCATCTTCATTGCCATCGCCTGGGCGTCAGTGCAACGCATTCCTCTGTTCTAATTTGATAAGTGGAGATGCTTCTATAATCCATGAATGGCGTTGCAGAGTTCAAGTTATATTATTCATTTGTAGTTTCATCTTCCAAAGTCGTCACAGCCGTCTTTCGTTGAATTGACTCTGTCCTCGCGGCCGCTTTCGTGGAATTATTCAGTGCAGGTTTAACCGTTGTACGATTTTTTTGGCTTTTTGGATTACTATCTTCCGATCACAAAACAAACGAACGTTGAAATATAACGTACTTTGGAATTGAAATATATAGGATTAAATATATAGTGGAGGTAACTTATCAGAGTAAAAAAATATAACTAGTATGGTAACTTAATTTTTAGGGTGAAAGGTAAGTTAAGTGTTATGAATAAGTTATTAGTTATTTATTCTGCATGTTTAGTTGTAATTATCTTTTTTAATTAAATGGATTGTCTATTCCAACATACAGCTACAACAAGTTATTTTTTATATTTCTTTTTGTTTATAATTGTTTATTTTAAATTTTGAATAAAAATCATAAAATCAATGTGGTCAATCTAAAAAATAAACTTAATTTTCATAAATTATTTTAAAATGACCTAAAATAAATAAATGAAAAATTTATTAATTTACAAATTTCCCCCTAAAAATATAAAAATATAAAATATATTAATTTCATTATGAAATTTCAATATCAATATGAATGTAATTTATAACAATAGAAAGTTTATAATTCATATCAAACATTAAAAAAACTTTATAACAAAATTTAGAATCATAATAATTATAAATATCTCATAACAACTAATTTGACTTTCACAATCATCATGAAATTTTAACAATAATATACACTATCATAATAATAATAATCAAAACCATTAATTCAACCTACTATTAATTTAATAAATTCATTTTCAAATTTAATTTCTAATTATATAATAAATTTAATTTTTTATTAAAAAAATATTTTTAAATATTTTTCCCTAAACTTTATTACCTAAACATTTCATTATAATCAAAATTGTGTACATTGACAATTCAATATTATCAAAATATACAAATAAAGATAAAAATTTATAATACACTTCCCTAAAATGTAATCTTGTAAATTCTTAATGATGATCCTATAAAATAAATAATTAAATAATTGATGACCATATAAATGTCAATCTGATACCATGGTTTTTTATTTTCTCTATTTCTATTAGAATAAAATTGTTTACTTATTTTCTTGATTTCTATAAGAATAAAATTCATATTTTCACACATATATGAGTAGCTGGATAATATAAACGTATGGTTAAATGTTTATCCATTTTCATATTTTCACACATATACGAGGGACCACTTAACATAACCTAGCGATATTTGGTGGGTTAAACTAAAGTAAGATTGGGATGTCGCGATCAATTACAATGCTGGCAACGATTTGATAAGTTTTCTCCGTTGGATGAATGGCATCCCCGAATACATATTTTTAGATATTTTGAGGCATCAGGACAAGTGAATAAAGTTTTCTACATAAAGGACCAAGCTCTATCAATCCCGTTCCACAACATCTTTTATTGGATATCTTAAACCCTGACACCACTATAATTTAACAAAACATTTTGGTAATGATGCAATACAAGTGATGGAATGTAACTAGCATACTCCTAAAGTTTGGGAAATGAAACATTGAAAAGAACTTCAATATGTTGAAATTTAAAGGAAAACTTTAATGTAAGTACTAATAAGCCATAAATTGAAATCCATATAATGGATGGTAAGTAAAATGAAATGTACATTAATTTGTCATGCCAGAAAGTATATATATGTGAGTAAAACAATAAAGGGTTAAGTAGTATCAAGTTGGACACATACTATATTGGGAATTGACATTGGTATTTTTATTTCGTAGGGGGTGCAAGGATTGAGGGTTACAATTTTTAGTGTCAAAGACACAGAGAATGAAGGCATGCTGCTTCCTTTCTTCGAAGTGGACATATGAATACATATGAAGTGTTTTTCATCTTTGCATAGCGTTTGAAGAAGAACGATGGTGGAATTCACATTCCTTCTAACTGTGTAGTGTGTGGTATCATCGTGAAGGTCAAGCCTTGATGTTTCAGTGTTAGAAATGCCAATGGTTGACCTTGTTAAAGTCAATCCTTGGGATTTATGGATATTCAATTCTCAAGCCATACTGAGGGGGATTTGTTTCTTGTTACTTCGATTTATGGGTGGAATTGATATGTGCTCTGATTGAGATTGGTCCCATGGAGGCCCAATATAATTATCAAGTGCCACGACAACATAGGATGGTAACTTAGGAGGGATAGATCTAAGTGTGTGTACATGACTACTCGAAGTGCACCATTTACTAATCTTGATTGGACCCATAAATTGCAAGATAACATTACTGGTTACCCTACACATAGCAATATTTATTTTTAAAGGGTCGAGGTTGAAATTGAGGGAGGATTGATTCTAAATAAAATGGACTGATTGATTATACATCATAAATTATTCAATTTTTATAATTAAACTTAAGCTATTGATTATATACCATCTCTCCAATTATTGATTCTAAATCATAAATTATAGAATTTTTATAATTAAATATAAGCTCTATATTATATATATTATATCTTCTATTAAAAACCTAAAGTATATATTATCTCTTTAATTTTATTAATATTATTCATAGTGAATCATTGTGATAAATATATTATTTCTTTAATTTGCATGATCAGTGGAGTGCACCATTTAATAATTTTGATTGGACCTATAAATTGTACAATAAAATTATTCATTGTTCTACACATAAAAATATTTGTTTTTAAAGAGTAAGAGTTCAAAGTGAGAGATGATTGATTCTAAATAAAATGGACTCATTTATTATAAATCATAGAATTTTTATAATTAAACTCAATATATTGATTATATACTATCTCTCCAATTACTTCTAAATTCTAAATTCTAAATAAATTTAAGCTCTACATTATATATTATATCTTCAATTTAAAAAAAATGAAGTATATATTATCTCTTTAATTTTATTAATATTATTCATAGTCAATTATTATGATAAATATATTATTTCTTTATTTCATTAATATTATTTATAGTCCATTATTGTGATAATTTTCCAATATATTTAGATTTTTTCCACTGTAATAGTATTATTCATCGTCAAAAATTCAAAACTTATATTATATAAAAGTTTTTGTAAGTACCAAATGCTTGGGTGCTGTGGCACTTCTTATTGTCTTTTTTTGGTTGTGTTATTGATACTTTATGGTGATGTAATCTGAATGTTCTGGGGGCTACTTCTGATAGCTCGTTTATGACTTTGTTCTAGATTGACAGTTGGACATATTTTACTATTTCGCTTATTAATAGTAAGTTATATTTTTCTGTGAAAAAAAAAAAAAGTACCAATTGCAACGATACACCTGAATTTTCAATTTCATAATAAATAGTTACATATCAACAGTTTAGAAAGAAAAAAATTATTCATATGAAGATAAATATAAAGAAGATTCATAAAAGAACATATTATGAATTCCACATGTCCATGTCTTTGGAAAATTTTCAAATCTCAGACAGTTTCATATATAAAGATTGAGTTTTACGTTGAAAGAAAATGAACATCAAATATGCAAAAAGAATCATGGAGAAAGCAGAGATCTACTTGGATTAACTATTTATTCACGACCTTGATGGATATATCGTTGAGGTCCGCAATTGTGAGAATCTACCATTGGAGCCGATTATGGCTAGGAGATTAAGGCCAACACAACAGGGGATTGTTGATCTCAAGTGTTGATGTATTATTCAATTCAATCGTGGACTCATTTCCCTCGCGATTATTTTCAGAATAGTTGGACCGACATATTGTTTATTCTTGTTGATTATGCAAAAACGAGTACAATTCCATGCGATTTTGTATAACTATGTATTTCCATTACCTGATGAGGTTGGGGTGAAGGTAATATGAGGCATCTCAAGTGATGGCAGCTCACGCCGCTTTATTTTTCTTTGTCACGGGACAATAAACTCCAATTCATGTGATGTCTTGTCATGGGGCATCGTTGTTATTGGTATCATATTTGACATGTTCAAAATACTCTCATTGCTAGGGTTATCTCAGTATTGGAGCCGATCATGACCACGAGATTTCCTTCTCGCATTCAAATTCAAAAGAAGGAGCTATAAGTGCAACCTCATTCCAAAGTTGCAGAATATATGATTGTTGTGCATGCAAGCTCAAGTGCACAACATGATATTACTATATAGAAAGAATGTAGATGAAGTGTTGGTAAATGGCTATTTGTATTACAGGCAAGAGAGAATAATTTTCACCCTCTCCTCGTTTGGTTTATCATATAAAACACAAACTAGTGGAGGTAATTATTGAAAAACTTCGAGAGTAATTGGAAGCTGCAGGGAATAGAAAATAGGAAGTGTGTTTTGATTTTTGCAGAGTTTTTAAATGTAAACATTGCTATGTATTTTATTAAGCAAACATTCATTTCAGGTTTTACTTTTGATATTCTTCATTTGAATTTGAAACCTGGTAGCCTAATTTCCAATGTTGCTTGGAAATTCTATTAAATTCATTTTACACACATCTAATCTTTGCAAGGACCGTTGATGTGCAAAGGACCATTGATGTGCGACTTGGGGAGGCAATTCTTTCATATAGCTACAACTTGAAATATCTGTGTTCCAGGGTGGTAATGTTTCCAAATGTTTCGTTAGAGAAGGTTAAACTGCAATAATATCTCAATCCTATATGTTCTAGTTGATTTAAATTCCCAAATAAATTTGGAAGCGACATCGTACTCAAAGCATCATACAAATCGATCTACGAAGGAATTAGGAAGCGACATCATTTTTAAGGAGTCAATTAGCTTAGGTATTTCAAGGAGCGCAAATCACCAAATTCTTTCGGCACGATTTTTATTAATGTATGAAAATGGCCATTTTTTGAGCTGCTTCATCTTCCCTATGGACCAAGAAAAGTCCAAAAATGAGGGAGCCCAAATTTTTATCTCTCGCAACATTCGAAAAGATGTAAATGCTGACTTTCGCCTACAAAATGGAATGCAATTAAGAAATAAAAATACGCATACCCGAGAATCATGCTGTCACAATAATTTTAATTTCGCACCTGCTACTTATAAAAATATTAATTTCTTCATTGGAATCGAGTAAGGTAGGAAAGAGTTTCCACAATTGTACGAGCTGAGCCACATGATATGTGCTGACGGAACCCTCCTTAATATGCGTTCTGGATAATGCTCTTCAATTGCAAGAAGTTGAAAATTAAAATTACCATTGAAACAACACTTGATTCTTCAGAGTGATGGAGGGGGGAGTTTACCATTGCAGCATTTCCAACAACTATTGCCTCTTATTGCATCCGCAGCGGTTAGGAAGAAAAATGTAGAAAATGCTCAAGCATGCAACCAGATCATTGATTGGCAAACATCAACAACCTCACTATAACGGCTATATGATTCCTATACCATGGAACACATTTATGTAGTCTAGACACCATTACTGAAGCACATAGTTCTGTGGACATACACAACTCTAACCTAGAAAGAAATGGTTTGACCAAAAATAAAACTCTCACACATCTTTAGGGGGTTCATAGAGTGAAGTTGCCGAGTGATCAACCCTAGAAGTTTTGTGATCAACACACACAGGTTTGTGCTACATGCATGCCACCACAGGTCATCTAAAGAGGATCGTAGTCTTCTCTAGACAACTCATAAAGACTAATTGCCTTGCAACCTGTCCAAACCCCAAGTTGTCGGTTGTCACAAGTGCCTCAATCTGATTCGCAGTGGCACTAGCCTACCATCCATTTCACAAGCCTTTCATTACCCACGTTGAAGTGGAGGGATAGCCTTTTCACTATCTTATTATTGACAATTTAATGTTTATGCCCTAATATTCCATTACAACATTACTCATAAAAAACATTCATTCACTGCTTTACATTTACCACTGGCAAGGTTGTAGTGGGCCTAGTCGTGAATAAGTGTGCTTTCAGTCTCCTTTTTTTTTCCCTTGCCTGCTTCCACAAATACATTAGTTAGACTTGATTTCAACAAATAAAATTGTATTATCTACATACACACAAATTTCTCTCATTTTATACTTACCATATGGAAGGAAACTTTCATATTTGATCAGTGCAAAGAATGCTAGCAGGAGGATCATATCTGAAGGCTTGTTTGCGATAAGTATGGGAACTAATGAATTTGTCAATAATTATTATACCAATTCCACTTTAAGGGAAAGATATATTGTTACGCAGTTTCAGAGTCGTCTTCTACGCTCTCTCTCTCTCTCAATTTATATAGGTGAGAGTTTGAGGGGTTAGCTACGATCAATGCTTTTGGGTATTTGGTTCCTTGTAAGTAGTTCAATAAGTTATGATTAATTTTGATAACTTCCTCTCTCTCTCTCTCTTTAGGTGATTTCCTATTTGCAAAGTGTCTGGTTTTACTAAATGGATTTGCTAAAGATGCCATCACTAATGTGGAGAAACATCTAAGCATTTTTCATTAAGATTTTCTTTGCAAGGAAATAAAGTAATAATGTTAAGCATTTATTAATCTTCTTTGGAAAAAAATAATATTGTAATGTTAGGCATTTATTTTAAAGGCTATATGCAAATGAAAAATCTCTTTTGTGACAAAATACATACAAGGAGGGTTTGTTGGTGTTCCTTCTTTCGGTTGTCTTCTTTCACAAATTAATATGCACAACTTGATAGGTAACACATGCATTAAGGAATACAATGATGTTGCAGTTTCTTTTAATACCAAGATTGTAACGTTACCAGAGAGGATGAAACCCACACTTCCAGTCTTAAATTATTTTATACAATAAGTTGGTGGACATGATACAACATCCAAGAAAATACAGTAATTCTATCTTTCTAGGATCATGTTCCCTTCCATTCCTCTTCACTATAACATTAATCCTTTTAAAACAGTACTTCACCATGTTGGAAGCTGAATACCAAGATGGGGTTTGAATTCTAGGGTCAGATTACACCAAAAAGAAGACGAATTTTGCTGATTTTCTAAGCTAATAGTTGTATGTGTGTGCATGGTTTGAAGAAGTGAGGATAGGCTATGGCAGAACGGGTTTGATAGATTTCGGTTATACGTGCAACACTCTGTCCCGAACCTGACCTGATGCATCAAAATATGTGTTATGGGATGCAGTCCACCCAACAACCCATACTTACTCCGTTCTCTCCCACAACATATTATCAGAAGCTCTTTCGCTTCTGAAGTAGCACTTCGATGATGTTTATGATGGAAAATGCGTTGCAGGATAGTGTATTTGTGGCTCCTGATATATCACCATTTCTACGCTGTTGTATGATGAAATTCCTATGTATTCAATGAACTGAGACTCTAGATCCCCGCATATGTTGACCAAAATCCAACACAATATTTCATCACGTGCATCCACAACGGAGGTTGGGATATCCACAATGGAGATTGGGATAATGCAAGTGCTGAATTTTTGTAGGAGTATGACAGGTGGCAGCTCCTCATTCGTCGTCGTTTACAGACGATGAAGGCCAGAGAGGATCCAGCCTCTTAAAATACTCCTTCGGCGTAATTACATGAACGTTTTGAAAGACCATCACAATTGGAAAAATACCATATTTTCCAGGATTGTGTACTATATATAAAAACACATCGTAGACATCCACATAAACCGCTTTGAACTCAGGAAGACGAGGCTTCACGCTACCCAACACTCGTTTCATCTTTTCATTGAAACAAAGTGCCACCTAGTTTTGTTCTTCTAGCGTTTGGCGTGTGGAAAACTTGTATGTTCTCTCTAAATCCAAGAAGCCCATGGGAGGGAGTCAAAGGGAAGAAAATTTGCAGGCACCCTCTTTGTTTAAATCCTGTAAATAAAAGGGAGTGAAATTTAGTGTTTGTAAAACTACAAACACATAGAAAAAGACATACAAATACAAACATGTATCAGATTAACTAATGAAAGCGTTGGCACTCGCAGCAGAAAATCCTAATGTTGCTCTACAGTAACATGTCTCCTTAGCATTGGCAAACCAAACGAGGTTACTGTAAAGTCGTTAGTTCCACTGTGTTTCCATTCTTCGTCACGGAAGCCACTTGCACGGCCGTCGCGCAAGCCACTTGCACAACCATCCTGCCATGGAAATAGAAATTCCTTCACTTGTTAACGACCACTACACATCATCTGTGAACGGAAACCCTCATGTATTTGAAGAACACAGGCAGAGGGACACCTGCGCCCTAACAACGACCCATGTTGAGCCCACCGCCTGGGAAAAATGGAAACCGTTCCGGCAACCGTTTGTTAAGACCAAGTAACCATTAGTTAGTCGACGACCATTAAATTAATCTGGTACATACAACTGTCGTACCTCTCAATTAATCTAGAAGTTTTGTAGATCTCCTTTCATCCATGAAGAAAAGTGGAGATATTAACGCCTATCCGCGTAATTATTTAATATTACTATACCTTTTATGGGATGGGATGCTAGTGAAGGACAATGCAATAGCATTAAAATAGCATTACAATAGCCATGATATATTTTATGGGACAATAGTGAATTACAATGCATATCTAGTCTAAATGTCTATCTTTTTATGCATAAATTCAAAAATATTTTTTTATAAAAATACTAAGATGAACAATCTATATTTTAAAAAGAAAAAAAAAAAACTAAAACTCTATCTAAATTCAAATATAATTATAAGAGACAACTCATAAAGTTTACTTTCTAGATAAAAATACCAAAACAAAATTCATTTTGAAGAAACTATAAATATTTTTTACACTTTAGTATCATCTACAATGATTTATCCAAAAATAATAAACAACCAAAAAAATTTTCCATATTAACTTGGCCATCATTTACAATAGGTAATCAAATAACAAACAACCAAAAATACATTTTCCATATTAACCTAGATATCATTCACTACAGTTAATCATTTTTTATGTAAGAATGGTAAAATGCCTTGTGGCAGTCATTTATTTCATCAAATTCCAACCTTGTTGACAATGAAAATAAAAATGTGTGAACATATTGCATTGTGACTTTTTGCAAAGAAGTTACCCATTAGAAACACAAGAAATTGATGCATAATTGGGTCAAATAACTTATCATGCTTGTTCACTTCGACATAATTGGCCATGTCTAGGGATTTAAAATCTAATGGTGTACACAAAAAATTCTTTGCATCCAGGCTAGGTGTTTAGATTTCGCCTACCAATTGGGCAATGTTACGTACCAACTCGGTCATAGTACATACAAAGTGTGAAGTAAGGGTTGACTCGATAATTTGTATAATTGATTGTCAAATAGTAATTTAATTTTCTAGGTGGGTTTAATAGTTAAGAACACGTGTTTCTTTTTAGAAGGTTATAGGTTTAAATATGGAGGGGTAGGGTATGTACACCTTTGTAGACTTTAGTAGTTAAATCATTGTGCATAGGGGTCCTTTGTTCCACAATCAAGGGGGTCTCATACATGAAATTGGTGTTTGGCTTGGCTGTGACATTAAAAATAGATTATTATTATTACTATATTATTATAAAATGAATATCTATTTACCAAAGTACATAGTTGATATTTCATTTCCAATGACTAATCCGTTGGTGGTTGTAGGTTGGCATACTTTTCACATGGCCCATTTAGATGAGAACATTTCAATTTAATGAAATGAAAGACTACCATAAGTACACAACCCATCACAATTATTTATGTTATAAGAATTCAGAAAAGATAATTTAGTCTCCACATGTTGTGATCTCTAATGATCCTAAGCAACAACTTGCTTAAGGGCGCTCGCACAAAGATGGTACACGAAACTAATGCAATAGGAGCACATGAGCACTAAAAATAAAAAGCGTGCATGTTCTCCCAACACCATGCACACACTTTTAGTCCAACAATTTGCGAACCTCAACTAAAGCATCCAATTTAGCACAAAAGCATGCACATGCTACTAATGCACACACATTATGGAGGGAGGGAGAGGAAGAGATAAATAGGGATGGATAGAAAGTGGGGGATAGAGAGGGGAAGGGAGGGATGGTGAGAGAGAGAGAGAGAGCGATGTAGCAAAGGAGGGAGGGTGAAAAACTGAGTGAGGGAGGCACTGAGGCATGGAGGGAGAGAGAGGGGGGGGGGAGAGGAAGAGAGGGAGAGAGGGAGAGGGATTAATGGAGGGAGAGAGAGTGAGGGAAATATGGGAGGGTAGAATGGATATAGATATGGAGAAATGGAGGGAGGTATGTGGGGGAGGTAGGGAGGATTAAGAGAGAGGGAGGGTGAGGGGGGAAGGATGGTGAGGGAAGGATGGGAAAGATATAGGGAGGGTGATGGAGGGATGTATATTAAGGGAGAGAGTGGGGGAGGGAGGGAGGGAGGATTCAAGAGGGAGTGAGAGTGAGGAAGAGAGTAGGGAGTCAGGGAGGTATTGAGAGAGAAAGGGGAGGGATGGATGTATAGAGATATGAGAAGATGGTAGGAGGGATGAATATAGAGGGAGGTAGAGAGATAATGGTATAGATATAGAGAGTGTTGGGAGACAGAGAGGGGGGGCAGGGCAAGGGAGGGCGTGGGGGGGGGTGGTGAGAGGGGGGGGAGTGGGAAGGATGGAGGAAATAAGAGGGAGGGATGAAGGAAGAGTGAGAGAGAGAAATGGAGGGAGGGAAGCAACAGAGAGAGAGAGAGAGACAGAGAGAGAGATCTGACTAAAGGAGGGAAAGCAAGTAAGGGAGGGATGATAGGGTAATGGAGAGAGAGGGAGAAAGGGAAGGAGATAAAGTGATGGAGGGAAAGAGACTACATGGATGGATTGATAAATAACGAGATAGAGAGTGAGGGAGAGAGAGTAAGACAGAGAGAGAGGAGGGTGAAAGTAGTCTTAGAGAGAGAGAGAGAGAGAGACTCTAGTGGTGGGGGAGGGGAGAAGGAGGGATGTGGATATGGAGATCAAGGGAAATAAAGAGAGGGGGGGAGTTAGAGAGTGAGAGAGAGAGAAAAAATGATGGGGAGATAGAGAGGGGTGTGGAGAGGAAGGGATAGAGAGGGATGGAGTAGATATGTAAAGAGAGAGGGATCAAGGTAAAGAAGGACCAACGTGGGGGGTGAGAAATAGATCAATTCAAGGAGGGAGTTTGGGAGACAAGGAGGATGAGGGAGAGAGAAATCAAGAGAGAGAGAGAGAGAGAAGAGTGAAGCAGGGAAGGAGGAAGGGAGGGTAGAATACATAGTGAGGTAGGGAGGGAGTTATTGGGATGAAGGTAGAGAGAGAGAGAGGTGGGGTTAAGGTGGTGGTTAGAGAGAAAGAGGGAGAGGAATAAGGATGTGGTAAGAGTGAGATCAATGTAATGAGAGAGAGAGAAGGGGGAAGGGAAGGTGGAATAGAGAGTGAGGTAGGGAGGGAGGGAGTCAAGGGGAGAGAGTGATGGTGGTGAAGGGAGGGAGTAGGAGGGGGAGAGGGAGAGAGAGGGGGGGGGAGGGTTAGAGGGATGGAGGGACAAAGCGAGGGAGGGATGGAAGGATCATGAGAATGTGTGTGTGTGTGTGAGAGAGAGAGAGAGAGTAGGAGGAGAAAGTGTGTGTGTGTGTGTGTGTGTGTGTATGTGTGTGTGTGTGTGTGTGTGTGTGTGTGTCATGGGGGGAGGGGGATGAAGGGAGGGTGAAAGAGAGATAAAAAGAGGGAGGGAGGGAGAGAGACAAGTTGAGAGAGGGACGGATGGAGGTGGAAAGAGAGACAAGGAGAGGGGAGAAGGTGAGAGAGATATGGGAGGGATCTTGGTAGGGTTAGAGAGAGAGAGGGGAATAGATAGGGTAGGAGGGGGAATAGATAGCGAGAGAGATAGGTGGGGGAAGGTGGGAGGGAGGGGGAATGAGAATGTGCAATATATAAAGAGGAAGAGGTGGAGAAAGAGAGGGAGTAATGCAGGGTGAGAGAGGGTGAGACAAATAGAATGAGAGGGAAGGAAGGAAAGAGGGTGGGAGGGACAGGGGGAGACCCAATCTACATAGGAAATGAAAATTTTAATCCTCAAGCATTATGGACAAGGAATCCTATCATGGCACATTCCCTCTCTATGGAGTATTTCACCTCTATGTGTTATTTTAGGACCAATTACGTGCTTTATTATAAATGGGATGGGTTGATGGGCCTTGGTTATGCCTAGGAAAGGAAAATAAATTCTATGTTGTTAAAATAAGGTTTTAGTGCTAAACATTTTCTTTTGAAGCATGACATCATAAAATTTTAAGTTCTTCTACCATGTATTATATTTGTCAAAAGATTCATAGATCTATTTTAAAATATCAAACAAATGGTGTTGAATAAAAAAGGCTTAAAACATAAAAGTTGTAGATATCATAAATACCTTTCCAACTATATAAGGAGAACCAAAATTTGAGTTCTTAATCAAATTTTATGGCAAAAACAGTGAAGGCATGTTCTTATGTAACAAAAATGTGGACGCATTTTATTCTATTGGTCAAAAGATTCATAATATTATTTTAAAACCATAAAACTGTTAATCAATCATAGAAGACTTAAAAAATAAAAGTTGTAGATCTTAGCAATAAATTTCCAACGATATAAGGATCATCAAAGTATGATTTTTGGATCAAAATTTATGGAAAAAACAGTAAAAGCATGTTTATATGTAATAAAATCCTATGCGCGTTTTGATAACACATGTGCATTATTAACGCGTGTATGGTATTAACACATCCTCGTTATTAATGCGTGTATGTTATTAATGCATGCACATTTTGATGGTGCACACGCGTTATTAATGTGTGCACATTTTGATGGTGCATGCGTTGTTAATGCATGCCCATTCCTACAAAAAAAAAAAAAAGGTGGGACAACCTCTCTTCATCTATGTGAGGGATGAATTGGTCTCTTTGGGTTTAGGTTCGGATTGACAAACCAGTTGGTTTGGAATGCATAAACCAAAACACATCCATTTCTTCAGCTCCTTATTTTTCAACGACAATTCTACATATGCTCCAGGTGTTCATTTTGAATGGAACTACACACACTTATAGAGCTCTATGTGCAGATTCTCTGTGTGTGTGTGTGTGTGTGTGTGTATGTATATATATATATACGTATATGTATATATATATCTTATATATACGTATATATAAGATATATATACATATACGTATATATATACGTATACATATATATATACGTATATATAAATATACATATATATACGTATATATATATATATGTATACGTATACATATGTATGTATATATATACATACATATGTATACGTATACATATATATATATATATATATATATATATATATATATATATATATATATATATATATATACGTATACATACATATATGTACATATATGTACATATATATATGTATACGTACATATATACATACATATATATATGTATACATATATACATATATATATACATATACATACATATATATATATGTATACATATATACATACATATATACATATATGTATATATATATGTATGTATATATATATACATATATATATATGTATATATATATATGTATATATATATATGTATATA
>BSBM01001025.1:600000-845466 GCA_027924585.1 Larix kaempferi | reverse complement strand
CATGTGGTAAAATGCATCTGCGCAAGACTTCATTAGGGCCCAACTTATAGAGCTAGCTTGCTATCAAAGTGAAGTCTGCGGCTTTGACAACAAGTTGTTTCTTCTGCTGTATTGTGAACTCAACTGGCGCTTGCTCTGTAGTGAGAAACTCAAGAATATCGGAATAATATCCATCTGCTGCTTGAATAGAGAACAGCTGCGCATCAGGCAGATTGTCCTCCAAATTTGTAGGTTCCTCCCCTGACTCTATCCTAGATAAATGGTCAGGTTCTGCATTCAATCTTCCTGGCTTCACAATAATCTCAAAATCATACTCCTGGAAGAGGAGTAGCCATCTGCAAATTCTTCCCCCTAACACTGGCTTATTGACCAAGTACTTCAAAGCAGAATGGTCAGTATACATATGCTTCTGCAACCAGTCTTCTGTCTGAAGCCTAGAGCTTCTATTTTCACATTCAGCGAACTCTCTATCCTTTGAATCAAACCACTCTTGGATTTCTTTAGCTGTAGGATTCCAGCACCACATTACCTTTAGGATAATAGGGTTAAAGCCGGCGGCGGAACCATTTGTTGGCTCCCCTTTTCTCTAGGTTTCGCATCAATCTCGCACATCGCTGGAATAACAAGTCTCAAGGCAACGAAACCATTTGTTGGCTGCTTTCTGGACAGACCCAAGTTTTCAGGAGGCACAACAACAAACACCCCTTTGGCGCACTGGCCCTTTCGGCAACGAGCTACGCAGCAGCCCGAAGTCTCACCTGAAGTGGCTATGGGGGGGCTAAGGAATCAGGTTTCCTTAACCTAGGCGATGTGGAGACTATAATCTTCTCCCTTACCTTCCGGGAGGATACCTTGGAGCAGAACATCTTACTCTTCCGCAGACCTCTCAGTGCGTCAGTGCTGGGACTCACTCTTACTAGCCTAGCTGCGTGGTATCTCCACACCTGCGCACGAGGCGTTTACCCGCTACGTCGATACACTATGTATCGTCTCTGCCCTCGTGCCACAGTGCAGTAACACACTCCTCAAGCACTGCGGCGATAGTGTTCTTACAGACTCCTTCGACAGTGCACGAGTATAACTTCTGAGGAAGCTTCAAGGACTTAATTTACATACTCATTCATAAAGATAGCTAAACATTCATGTAAACATAGATAGGGAAACATAGACATGCATTCACGTAAAACATCACCATAAGAAGAAGAATTATGTGGTTCACCTCCTCAGGGAAATCACATCCACGGGAGTTGTATCTTATATTATCTTGAGATGGGAATTACACAGTTCCGCTGTGCACACAGCTACATCCTTAGATCTTTCTGGGAAACTCCACACACACAGCTGGGAGCCCTTCTCTAGATCTATTCTCTTCTTCTACAGAGATTACAATGACTCAGACATCAACTTAGACTGTCTGTAAACTCAGTGACTAGCTCTACAGCTATCCAATTCTCTAACTCCTTAACCCTTCTAACCAACCCATCTAACCCTTTTCCCTTTACAATTACACATATATATAGGTGGCCCTGAGGGTCGCACCTTTACAAAACTATGGGCCTTTCCCCAACAGTGATCCCCAAAAACCCTAACCACTGACACGGCTAGGTGTACTTTAGACGCCTCTTGCAGTCGCGTCGCAGCTTCCTGCAGGCTTCGTGATTTTCGGCACAGATCGCGGGTATGGGTGCCGCTTCATCGTTCTTTGCTCCTTGTCCTTCGCCTTCAATGCTTCATCCTGTTGCTCTTCCTTGGTCCGAGCAACCATAACTTCTGTACTTAGCCTTAATGAGGGTAGCTGAGCCCTCTATTCTGCCGCTTCATTTATTGTGGTGGTTGAGCTTTCTACTCGGCCACATTTACTCTTCTTTGGCTTGTGTGCGCGAGCTCCGTGATTTCCGGTCCGCACTCTACGGTGAGCTCATCCATCTGGCGCCGTACCGTGCACTGTTCATTTCCACCAAAAATGGTGCTTTTCCTCAAAATTAGCACTTTTCCTTCAAACTTAGTGCTTTTTCCCAAAACTTGGCAGCTTTACCATAGCTGCGGCCTGTGCTCCAACACCTTTCGACGACCAATTACACAAATCCTGATCTTATCTTTGCCAACCGTTGTGCCATTATTTGGCTTATTTTATCGGCGATCGATCGCTTGCCTTTGAGCTTGGTCCTGCCGACTGGTCGCAGTGTTAAACACCAACCCCGCCGACCATTGTGCAGTTTTGTTTGTCTCTTCTCCGATCCTCATCGCTGCATCTGAGTTGCAGCCTTAAGGATTAAATGTGTCGACCATTGCACTGACAATCAGCTTATGTTTCGTCGACCGGATTCCTTTGCCGAGAGCCTTGTCTCTCCCATTGTTGCAGTTTTTAATCTTTTTGAGCCGACCGTTGTGCAAGAACTAGGTGTATATCACCGACTAGTTCGCCGCCGATGCAGTTTATTTGGGAAAACATGACTATGGACTGGTGGGGATGTTAATGAAGACCCGTGTGCAGTTATTTCTAATTCATCAAGCCCCGTGCACTTTAAGTTCCCCACCACCGATACCCTACGTATTAAATGCTCAAGTGTATATATGTAATGGGGTTTTGGCCTTTTTCCCCACCATTTGTGAAGTTAGAGGACCACTGTTCGCATGTCAGAGGGAGAAATCCAAGTTTCCACCAGTCAGAGGACTTGCCACTCGCTCAGTAAGACACTCTGCTGTCGACAGGTAGGTTCAACAACCCTGTTCTGTGTTGAAATATTGTAACTTCTAAGAATATTATATTTGTACTTTATTATTCCGGATATGTTTCATTCCTCCGTGAAGAAATTATTGTATATCCAAAGATGGTTATTCCTCCAACGGAATGTGTTAACTTGGGTTATTAGACTTCCCTAGTGGGGTAGGCCTAGATTCAGTTGTAATGGGGTGTTTAACCCAGTGGTTAAATATTGGGCCGACCTAGTTAGTATAAAAGTCAAGTCGGAGTTGTGTATAAATAGAGGAGGTGTGTTCCTCATTTAACACACATTCACTCACTTGTGATTAGCGCATAGGTGAGAGATATATCTGCTATGGAGGAGAAGGAGCTCATGTTTTGGGATTACATCTTTGTATTTTCTGGTCATCTATATTGAGGAAGCTTTGCTGGGTTTTCTACCCCATGAGGGTTTCCCAGGATAAATCTGTGTCTCTTGTGTTTTTGTTGTGCTTGTTGTTCTTTTAGTGATCCTGTATATGCTATTGTTGTGAAATGGAATGTGATACTGATATTTTATATCTTATCATATTAAATATTAACATGGTATTAGAGCTATCCTGAAGGAAGGCAATGCATGGCACTTATGACACTTGTCTCACTTGCGACAATTTGCAAGTTAGGGTTTTGTATAGCAAAAACTAGTCATTGTGGCACTTTCACTATAAATCCATTTTGGAAAAGGTTCAGGATTTGAAACTTCTACAGGTCGTAGATAACATCCCTCTATAGCTTGTGTCCAAAGGAAAAACTCATATTCATTTTACTTTGTGATTTATGATCCATACAATTTAGGGTTTCTGCCTCTTCTAGATCTCAGTCATAAACAGGTGACCTAGGAAAAAAGGTCATATCTCATGATAGGAAGATCCAAATGAAATTTCGTAAAATGTGATAGGTAGGGAATGGACTGTAGTTTCACAGGTCCACGTTTTAGAGGCCGAAGATGAAACAGTGACATGTGGCGCTTTGTACAAGTTTGCTATACAGTTTCATCCCATAAACAGGTCACATTGCGATATTTGGCATAACTCTCTCTAAGAAAATCCATTTGAGTTCAGACATATGGGGTTGGAAACATGATAGGTCAGGCTATCACAGGACGAAGTTTCAGACCCTGCAGATTCGCAATTTCAGAGTTGCACCAGAAACAATACGGCCCATCTGAAATGGCTAAACAGAGGAAATCTAAGATGAGGAGGAAGAAGCTCTCACTTAGGGTTTTCAGTTCTTAGGTATGGAAGGAACTGATACAATTTTGGAGAAGCTTTGATAATGGATTTGGAATCCATTCATCATAGATATTAATCCTCCATCAAAATTGTTGTGGGAGGAAGGAGATTGAAGATTAGGGTTTTCAAGTAAACCCTAGCAAAGTTGGGAGACTCATAGGGAAGCGATGAAGAAGGTTTAAATGGCACTGATATCCTATAATCCTAGCACCATGAACATACATAAGATGTTTACAAGTTATCTACATTGGATGGTTAGGGTTTTACCCTTATAGAGAATACTGCTCGGCAGGTATGACTTGAGAAGACACAGGTATGTTTTGAAATCTGATTCTTGATTAAGTTCATAATATGTTTGTCTTCATGTTATTGAAGTTAGTACAATTATTCTTGTTTGATAATGAATGCATGTGAATTACATAAGACATTCATTGATTAAATTTATGACACTTATGATTGTACTAATGCACTTGTGGTGTTGTATGAGGATGATGTTGTTTGCTAACATGAAAGGTACATCAAGAAAGACAAATCAAGTTCTATGACCATGATGACATGGAGACAAAGACTCATCCATAGTCTTTGACCACATAGAATCTCTACTTATGAGGTATGTATGACTTTGTTATACTATGCTTAACCCATGAGATATGTAGGTTCTAGCACAAGGTCTCTAAATCATTGCAAAGAACAAAGAAGATATTGTTTGGGCATAATAATCCAGGTATGTTTTCCTATATCAAGTTAGAATCCTACCTTGTGTTAGGATCTTAGGTAAGTATATGTATAAAATGATCATGACCATACATAATGTTTTGATAGTATTGAGATTATACTAATGAATGTATGATTATGTATGAGATCATGAGGATGGCACTAGTGCACACTTAAGCATGCATAGTGGTACAGAATGAATAGAAGTTCAAAGACATATAGAGATCAAGCGGGAGGCAACCACACAAACATAAAAGATAAGTATTTGAGTTGAATCTCTGAAATAGTAAATGATATTGCTTGTGCATATTTGTATTCCTAGAATATATCATGCATAGTGTAAGCATTCATATAGCATTGAACATTATACTACTAATATGAATATGATGGGCAAGTTGGAAAAACATTCCATTGTTGTTTATCTAGAATGAAACCTCTTTGCTGACATGCTGAGAGCCGTGCACACTCTTGACAGTATGTTCGGGTAGAGATGGAAGACATCTAGATAACCACTGTATGCATACAGGATATGGAAAAGTGTTGTGCCAAAGTATTGGTCAAAGATAGTTGCATGACTATGTGAATCATATCAGTATGCATAGTAGGTTGTCATGTCAACATAATTTGATGATTATGAAGTATTACTAATCATGTGATTAACTTTGATTTGTAGAGAAGATCATGGGATATGATCTACAAAAGAAGGATGATGAACACCTGTTCCAAAGAACAAGTGATGGATGTTCAACAAGAAGACTTACAAATCAAACATACTATAGAAGGATCGTGGCTAGAATATTCTCTTAGAAAGAGGAAGAGGATCATGCCAAGATGTTTGCTCCATGTGGCTAGACAAGACCATTCTCTTAATGGTGTAATTGAAGAAAGATCTGTACAGGTACCTAGGATCGATAGTCATTTGATAAGCTTAATGATCACCATGGGTGATGCGGATTTCAACCTTTGCTACAAGGTTGAAAATGGTGTCTATATACAGATGAAATTATTCTCTTAAATGGATGCAATAAGGAGCTCACCACAGAGTTCAAATGATCTTGAGGCTCATATTAGTAGACCCATCCGATGAGAGATGGCACGGATAGATATGTAGAAGATCACTCAATGCAGAGTGTGAATGATGTTCAGTCACAGAGGGAGAATTGATAGCTTCTTGACAAGCTTGGGATTTACCATAAGTAAAGCTGATTCTAACCTTTACCTTAAGGTTATGGATGATGAACCTATCATACTATTACTGTATGTGGATGATCTCTTTCTGATAGGGAATGAGAAACAGATCATGGAAAGTAAGAAGAATCTAGCTATAGGATTTGAGATGAAAGATCTCAGATTGATGCATTACTTCCTAGGTTTGGAAGTATGGCAAGGCCCAGAAGGAATCTTTCTCAATCAGGGAAAGTATGTTGTGGAAATCTTGAAAAGATTTGATATGTTGGAATGCAAATCCATGGCCACTCCCATGGATTCCAACTTGAAGCTGTTAGCTGATGACTCATCAGAGTTAGTGGATGTGACTCTGTACAAACAGATTATTGGGTCATTGATGTATCTGACGAATACCGGGCCAAATATATGCTTTGCTGTGAACACCTTGAGTCAGTATCTAATGGAACCTAGGTGTGTTCACTTGATAGCTGCAAAGCATGTGATGAGGTACCTAAAGGGTACGATGGACTTTGGTCTATCTTATCTTGGAGATCATGACTTTAGATTGTATGGCTACACAAATGATGATTGGGATGGAAGTGTATTAGAAAGGAAGAGCACAATAGGTGGATGTTATTGTCTGGGATCTACCGTGATCTCATGGTTTAGCAGAAAGTAGTCTAGTGTGGCTCTCAGCACAACTGAAGCGGAATATATTGTTGCTTGATCTGCTAGTTGTGAAGCGATATGGCTTCAGAATTTGTTATCAGGATTGTTTGACTTGGAGATGGACCCCACTGTGATCTTGTGTGACAATCAGAGTTGTATCAAGATGAATAAGAATCTAGTGTTCCATGATAAGTCAAAGCACATAGAGATACGATATTTCTATATACGGTATATGGTGTAGAAAGGAACTATAAAGCTTGAATATGTGGGCACTAATGAACAAGTTGCTGATGTATTGACCAAACCTCTATCTCGAGTAAAGTTTGAGTATTTCTGAGACAAGCTTGGTGTAGTTCAGAAGGACCCTCCTCGAAAGGGGGAGTGATATGGTCGTTGATGATGAGATTGCCTATATCGAAGGTAAGGTCGATGATGTGGATACTTGTATTGATGATGTGGATACTTGTATCGATGATGAGGATACTTGTATTGATGATGTGGATACTTGTATTGATGATTTTTGTTATACCTCCATATTTCACAGTGTCACATCTTCACCATAAAAATAGTTGACGACACTTCCCCTACTGCTTAAAACACCCAGAAGAGAAATATGATGAATGATCCTTGAAGACAAACCTATCCTTTCAAGAATCAACCCACCTAAGACTTCATATACCTACACTATTGTGCCTTGCTCAGCATTGAGGGAGCAGTAGTCCCCACTACTGCGCTATTCTTCTTCTCTGCCACGTAGTACTACCGCGCTATGCTCAGTTCAAGGGGCGCGGTACTCCTTTTTTAGCCTTTTTGCCATGGCTTGTGGGATCTTGATTTTTGAGAGATTTTTGAGGATTGGTATCCCTGATTCGATCCTAACTCACTTTCTCAGATTAGTGGGCCTGATCCACTAAACACTCCCAAGATCCATCATTCTCTCTTGTTGGTTAACCTTACTACACACTATAAGAGAGTGTTGGCTGCTTCTCGGATAGACCCGGGTTTTCAGGATGCGCAACAACAAACACCCCTTGGCGCATTGGCCCTCTCGACAATGAGCTACGCAGCAACTCGAAGTCTCACCCGAAGTGGCTATGGGGGGGCTAAGGAATCAGGCTTCCTTAACCTAGGCGACGCAAAGACTGCAATCTTCCTCCTCTCTCTTCCGAAAGGATTCCTCGGAGCGGAACGTCTTACTCTTCCGCAGATTTCTCGGTGCAATAGCACTGAGACTCACGCGTACCAGCCCAGCTGCATGATATCTCCGCTTCGACGCACGAGGCGCTTACCCTCGGTGTCCGATATTATAATGTTCCCGGCCCTGCGCCACGGCGTAGCAACACAATCCTCAAGCGCCGCAGTGGCAGTGTTCTACAGACTCCTTCGACACTTAACAATTATAAATTCAAAGGAAGCTTCAAGAACTTACTTAACACATTCATCAAGATAACGCAATGTTCATGTAAACACAGATAGTAAACTAAAACATGCATTCACACAACACAACATCATAACAACGAGAATTATATAGTTCACCTCCACGGGGAAATCACAATCACTGGAACAGTTATCTTATATTATCTCAAAGTGGGATTTACACAGTCATGCTGTGCACACAGCTACAGCCTTAGATCTTTCCAAGAAACTCCACGCACACAGCTGGGAGCCCTTCTCTAGATCTAGTCTCTTCTTCTACAGAGATTACAATGGTTCAGACGTCGACTCAGACTGTCTGCAACTCAAGGATTAGCTTCACAGCTATCCAGTTCTAACTCTTGTCTTCTCACAACACAGTAGAAAACAATCAACAACCAACCCTTCTCCCTTATCAATTATACATATATATAGGTGGCCCTGGGGGTCACACCTTTACAAAAATGTGGGCCTTTCCCAGCAGTAATCCCCAAAAACCCTAACCGCAGACATGGCTAGGTGTACTGTAGGCGCCGCTTGCAGTCACATCACCGCTTCCTGTAGGCTTCGTGATTTTCGGTGCAGATTGCGGGTATGGGCACCGCTTCATCATTCACTGCTCCTTGTCCTTCACCTTCAATGCTTTAGTCCGTTGCTCTTCTTTGGTCAGAGCAACCATAACTTCTATACTTAGCCTTAATGAGGGTAGTTGAGCCCTCTATTCCGTCGCTTCATTTATTGTGGTAGTTGAGCTCTCTACTTGGCCACATTCATTCTCCTTTGACGTGTGCGCCCGAGCTCCGCGATTTTCGGTCCGTAATCTGTGCTGAGCTCGTCCATCTGGCACCGTACTGCGCACTTGTTCACGTCTGCCCAAAAATTGGTGCTTATTCAAAATTAGCACTTTCGCTTCAACACTTATGTTTTTTCCTCAAAATTTGCAGCTTTACCATAGTTGCGGCCTAGGCTCCAACAGGCCCCTAACACTTACTTGTGGCTCGTCCCCGAGCCACTCGCACTAGCATGTGGGTGCTTTACTTGCGCATCTGCTTTTGCTTGGGTCTCAGCAAATGCTTTCTTCCACTGCGCAATAGCGGAGTCCATTTCATCGACGCACTCCACAACTGTCTGCACCATTTCTGTAGTGGCTTCTTCTTCAGTTATGCCATCAACCATCTGTTGGGATTCAGCAATTTCTTTGATCTTTACCTCGGCTTGGGAAGCAAGTTCAGCATACTCATCCATAAATGGCTGAATGCTGTTAGTGAGTTTAGCATCTTCATTCCTGAGCTTGTGCAGTTGCTGTTGTATTCTGTGCACTTCACTCATTTTCCTCATTTTTGCTAAGCCTTCTAAGGCCTTAGCTTCCTCAGTTAGAACAGTTAGGGACTGTTCTGTGGCTTCGACCTGTTCCAAAAGGTTGACTTTGAAAGGGAGCTTCTCAAGATCAGTCCAAGCCTCCATAGCTTGCGTCATCAGGTTCTCGGCTTCGTCTCCTCTGGAATTCATCTGTGTGGAAGCTCTGCGCAGTGCTTCAAATTGTTCCTGCCTATCATCTGTAGAATGCGCTGCAACACGAGCTTCTAACTCAGCGATCTGTGTTCTACGGTCTTCAGCCATAGCAACTATTTCCTGCTCTAGGGCTTTCACCCTTCCACCAATAATTTGAACTTTCTCAACCAGAGGAAGGTCTGGTTGAATCTCGCAGGCGGGCATCTCCTGGGAGATTTCATCAACTACGTTTCTTATCCCAGTGTCTTGTGCCTCCTAAAGTGCAAGTTTCTCAGAGATGTTCTTATAACCTGCCTTCAGCTCTATCTCCTGTGATTGCAGTCTTTGGTTTGCATGGAATGTGGAGAGCTCTCTAGCTCTCAGCTCAATAGATACCTTCTCTTGCACTAACTGCAAGGTTTCTATCAGAATCAAAGACAAATTTACTTCAATGGGGCCAACTGTGCTTACCTGCAGTGCGGCCAAAGGATCCGGAAGTTTCATGCTTGTAGGCAGAATGCGCACAACAATATGCCTCTCTGCAAGTACTTCAACTCGCTCGGTACTTGTAGTTGCTTGTGGTGCCTGCGAACTGGATGCTGGCGCATGGGTCTGCGCAACTCTTCCTGCGAGACCTTTTATCTCCACGAACTGCAGGTCCAGAGCACTTCTGATGTGAGCGTGTGTGGTCCGCAGCTCACAAAATTGCTCTTTCAAGTATTGGTCAATCCCCGAGGAAATGGTCTCAGAGGGATGCGACACCTTCTGCTTCTTGGCTGCTGGTTTTGTTGAACCTTCATCACTTCTTTGCTTAGTCGCTTCCTTACCCTTATCCTTCTCTTGCGCAGCAAGGGGTGGCATCGCGGATGGGACTTCGGCGGCCTCCCTCCATTCATCCGACCAAGACTTGACAGTTTCTTCAACATATTCAGTGGTCATCCTGTAAAGGCCTATAGCCCATTCTTCTTGAATGCCGCAAGGGCGGAGGTAAATTTCGTGCAAGTTGGCAGAGAAGACCAACTTGGTTCCATATCTTCGTGCTGTCTCCTCACTCAGCCTCGGCATTTCCTGAATGGTATCTTTGAGGAGATGGTAATATTCACAAAAGACAGCGTGGTTCATCTTACGCTTCGTGGGATTACTAGAATCCCAGAGGTTCACATAGCGCATTCCTGCAACCTCTCTTGCGCGTTGCGGAAGGAACTGAGTGTTGGGGGGCTCCTTCCACCCAACAAAGGCGCATAAAATCAAAAGCCAAGAAAAATGGAACAACTGACTGGCGGTGTCCTGGACGTTCCGGCAGTCTTCCAAGAAAGAATTGAGGAGGAAGAGAGACCAGTTGTACTGCTCTCCCTTCGCAGCTGCGATTGCGAGCTCCACGACAGCTCCAGTAACTTCTTTAGGTCTGCACTTCGTGAGAAGTCTGCCTGCAAGCAGACTGCCTGTAAATCTAAGTGCTTCATCCTCAACTATAGTGAGGTCATAAGCCCGACCTCCTCTTGTCAATTTGTATTTTTGCACCAACTGTGCAGCCAACTTTCTGTCCTTATCTTTACCAACAAAATGAATATTGGGGTCCTTACCAACCTTAGATAGGCTGGTAATACGATGAATCAAGTCGACATTTAAATCGATTGGCCTCCCCAGCCAAAGGTAACCACCATGAATGTAGGATAGCAGTGCCTTAACAACTGCATTGACTTCATTGCTACGCCCGAAGTGCGGTAGCTTTAACAGGTTCAACAGTCCCGGTTTCTCTAAATTTGCTGCAAATTCCTTCAGGACGAATTCATCAACCTTTCTGGTGGGATTATGGACTACCGTCAGATAGCGATCAGGCGCAAACTGAGGATACGTTCTGTAGTCTCCCAGGTTGAAATCAGAGAACTTGACCAGTGGAAGGTGTCCAAGCAGGGACCCTTCTTGTCGCACGACTTCCGCCATTGGAGGCAGCGGAATCGAATATTTTGCATTCTTCGAAATATGCACCTCTGGTGCATCATCTAGACGCCGTGGAATGTAATTCACCATAGTGGCCAACGGATCTGGAATGGGCTCGTCCGGCTGCTGCGGCTGAGACACCCTTGTTCCCGGAGATTGCCTGGGATCAGTCCAACCAGGGTGTGTGTAAGCCGAGGCCGTCACCGGGTTAGTCATGCCGAAATCTAAGCCTCTGCGCTTAAATTGATGAACAATTTCTTCAGTGGACAAGTTCTTCGTCGTGAACCAGTATAGACAACAAGGAATTGAGTAGACAAATGGCAGAACAGCGTAGGATACGAATGCTGAAAACAAAGGAAGCAGCCTGCACAACTCGGCTCTGAAAACAATAACTTAGATTTTCAAACAAGATACTATGCAACTTGAGAAAAGTAACCCGAAGATATACAAGTGCGGGGTATTTATAGCTAAAGACGATAGTAAATGCGGACAAGTGGGGCTAATAGCTGTAGGTGCCTATGCATGAGTTGACAACCCCCCTACCCGCGCGCCTCTGCGGTGCATTAATTGTGATGGACGAGCTCTGACAGCCTTCCGGGAGAAGCTACAGCTTTCAACGCATGACATAAATGCGAATCTTAGGGAGATCAAGCCGACTCTGTCAGAGCGGATACAATTAAATGGTGAGATTATCCTTCATTAATGTTCAAAGCGGCTATAGGACTACCGTAATTCAAATTTTTCGGTGGGTCATTTCAGCATAGGTAACTGTGCATATAGAGGGGTCCACAACGAGAACTCCTCAAGCGGCAACTTGACACAGGGAACTCCACAAGAGTGACAGTGTGATAAGCCGGGACAAAACTTCGCAAGAGCGCAAAATAGAGTCACTCCAAACAAACTTTAATGACATGCGCGGATGTTTCAAGGAACTGCGCGGGAAGCTAGAGACTGAAAGTGTCTCGTGACTTCCGTGTAGACTGTGATAATGCAATGCCTCTTTCAACTACACTGGACATCTGCACTTCTTTAGCAATGTATTTAAGTCGACAGGGCGGAGTGGCCGTTGCGATAAAGCTTGAGCTGACTCCCGTTGATCATTGTGGGCAGCAATTCTCCATTAAGATTCGCAAGCTGAACTGCTCCTCCTTCTGTTATCTTTATGACCCGAAAAGGTCCTAACCAATGTACACAAAACTTGCCTGGAAACTTGATGAATTTACTATCATAGAGGAGTACCAAGTCTCCTTCTTGAAAGATTTTGTTCTTAATATGACTGTCATGCCAAGCTTTCTGTCTTGCCTTCTGTACTTGTTGATGGAATCCGGCTAAAAGTTTGTCTTCTTCTAAGGCAAGCAATTGCGAGAGTCTTTCACTCATAGTATCAGTATCTTCCATTTCTGTAATTTGCGCAATTCTGAAGCTGGGAACAATGTATTCCATGGGCATAACTGCTTCTTGTCCATACACCAAACTGAAAGGTGTGTGACCTGTTAATTTCTTGCATGTGGTTCTGTAAGCCCATAACACAGCTGTGACTCTGAGGTCCCAATCATCTCTTCGTTGATTACAGATCTTCGTCAGGGCAGTCTCAAGAATCTTATTGAATGCCTCCACCGTACCATTAGCTTGAGGGTGGTAGGGTGTACTCTTATTGTGACTAATGTGGAATTCCTCGGTAAGGGCCTCTATAGTCTCATTCAGGAAATGTGTACCCCGATCACTCATTAGAATTAGTGGACATCCAAATCTAGTGACAATGTTTTCAAAAATGAACTGCGTGGCAGTGACAGTGTCGCAGTTCTTAACGGGCTTCGCCTCAGCCCACCTGGTGAGGTATTCAGTAGCTGTGATGATGTATCTTGCACCGGTTCTCTTTCCTGGTGGGTTGATAGGTCCTACAAAATCAATGGCCCACTTATCAAAAGCACGCAGTGTTATCTGGGGTCTTAGCGGCATTTCATCTCTCCTTAAAGGTTTTCCTATTCACTGGCACACATCGTAACATTTGCAGAATTCCTTAGTATCCTTGTGTAATGTTGGCCACCAAAGTCCTGCGGCTAAGATCTTCTGCGCAGTCGGCTTTCCTGCGAAATGGCTTCCTGCAGTACCTGAGTGCGCTTCTGCGATGATAGAGTTCTTCTCATGCGGTAGGATACATCTGCGCAAGACTTCATCGGGGCCCAGCTTATAGAGCTGGCCGGCTATCAAAGTGAAGTCTGCGGCTTTAAAAACAAGTTGCTTATTTTGCTGGATTGTAAACTCAACTGGCGCTTGCCCTGTAGTGAGAAACTCAAGAATATCGGAATAATACTCATCGGCTGCTTGAACAGAAAACAACTGCGCATCAGGCAGATTGTCCTCCAGATTTGTATGTTCCTCCCCTAACTCTAGCCTAGATAAATGGTCAGGTCCTGCATTCAATCTACCTGGCTTCACAATAACCTCAAAATCATACTCCTGGAAGAGCAGTAGCCATCTGCAAATTCTTCCCCCTAACACTGGCTTATTGACTAAGTATTTCAAAGCAGGATGGTCAGTATACATTTTAAAATGTGCGCCCAATAGATAGTGTCTGAACTTCTGTAGGGCATACACCATAGCTAGTCCTTCTCTTTCTTTAGTGGTGTAGTTCTTCTCGGCTATAGAGAGTTTTCTGCTAGAGTAAGCAATGGGGTGGTCAATACCTCCTTCTCCCGGTTGTGTAAGCACAACCCCCAATTCTATGGAAGAAGCATCTACATGAACATGAAAGGGTTTTCTCCAGTCTGGGAAAACTAGAATAGGCGCAGTGATCATTTTTTCTTTAGGTGTATCCAAGCTCTGTTGGCATTCTTCTGTCCATTGGAATTTTGAATCCTTTTTCAGCAATCTTTCCATAGGCGCAGTTATCTTTGCATAACCCTTGATAAATTTCCTGTAGTACCCTGTATGTCCCAATGTAGTGCGCAATTGTTTGACTGAGTTGGGCACAGGTAAATTAGCAATGATGGAAACCTTTGCAGGATCCATCAGGAGTCCTTGTCTGCATACAATATGACCCAACAAAATACCAAAAGGAGCACAAAAGATACATTTTTTCAAGTTAAGGGAAATCTGATACTGTCTACATTTTTCTAACATCATGTGTAGTTTCCCTATATGGTTCTTTAGTAAGCCAAACACAGTCCAGTCATCAAAATAGACTTCGAGAAACTTATGAATGAATTCTTTAAAAACAGCAACAACGACTCTAGAGAAGATAGCAGGTGCGTTTTTAAGACCAAAGGGCATTACCGTATACTGGAATGAGCCCCATTCAGTCACAAAAGTGGTCTTATGGTGGTCTTCTGGATGGATTCTGATCTGATGGTATCCCGAAAAGCCATCAGTGAAGGAGTAAGCCTCTTGTCCTCCAACATTATCAAGCACTTCGTTTGTAAAGGGAGTTGGAAATGGATCATGCGCTGATGCGTCGTTCAGCTTGTGCAAGTCCACGCAGATTCTTATTTCACCTTTTTTCTTTTTATCTTGTACCACCATAGGACTAATCCAATCACTTTCCTCTACTGGCTCAATAATACCTGCTGCGAGCATTTTATCAATTTCTTCTCTAACTTTTTCTTTATATCGCGGGTTCAACCTGTACGGGCGTTGTTTTACTGGCTTGGCATCTGCTTTCAGAGGTATGCACATAACTCCTAAGTCTCCTAATATGCCTTTCATTTCTGTGAACTTGGTAGGAAAGATA
This sequence comes from Larix kaempferi, assembly GCA_027924585.1. Lineage (NCBI taxonomy): Eukaryota > Viridiplantae > Streptophyta > Pinopsida > Pinales > Pinaceae > Larix > Larix kaempferi. Next base: position 830,366 of record BSBM01001025.1, on the reverse strand, counting down.
TCCTGGTAGTCACGTAATAAATATGAAATATGACCAACAGTTTCATCATCCCAGTAATCTCCTATAGAAGCAAACTTGGGTTCGGCTTCTGTACCTATGTTAATATTTTTGAGTTTGATGTGTTCTGTAATGGCAGGGATATCAAGCTGAGGACCTTTGACATTGCGCGTCCCTTCTGATTCTAGAATATTGATGTTGCGAGGATCCTCTTCCTCTTCTCCAGTGGTGAAATTATAGCATTCCAGGGCATGTTCCATCTGGACAGCCCAATCTGGTTGGGAATATTCTTGTAATGGACACTATTCAAATACCTTCTTTCTAATACACTTTAAAGCGTGGTCGATGCTTGGATGTTCTGACTCAAAGCTGAAGGTAAGTTGAAAACTTTCCATCATAAGAGGCCAAGTGATAGTGCCTTTGCGCAATTCTGTTTCAGTATACCAGTTCCTTGGAACTATATCCAACGTGTGGATGAATAGGTGAACCCACTCATCTTCTGGAATATCTGACCATTGCTGAATACATGCTTCAACGTGTGACCTGGGGTCACTCTGTCCATCATATTTGGGCAACACTTTTGCTGTAGTTCCCTGAAATCTGCACAGTATCAATTTGAGACAGTCTTTCCATGTGTCAATATTCTCTTTATGCGCACCCCACCATCTTGCGGGTGTAGCGCGTAGTGCTATTTTCAATGCTTGTATGCGCTACTGATCTGGGATGTGTTGTTCATATGTATGTATGAATTCACTTACTTCAGTTAAACCATCAAAGATTGGAGTGTTATTCAATTCTGTGCCAATCCATCGAATTGATTTAGTCATCATGGCGCAACACCTTGTAGAAACCTCATGTAAGCAATTCTGTCAGTTTTCCAGTCCTGCTTCTGAATCTGATGTGCACGAGCTATCACATCGCCAGCTGATATGGCCGTTTGCTATGGGATTGACATAGTCATTATGACCAGCAGTCATCTGATACAAACTTTCCATGTGGTGCACTTCTTCTTCTGCCTGAATGGGTTCAATATATCGTGGTCCTTGAAGTGGGTCAAGCGGTGCGATGACCCTGATCTGCTCATCTTCAAAGGTCATCTGTCTTTTCTTTAAATTAATGACAACCAAATTATCGAATGCCCAGTCTATGCCTAAAAGTGCTGGATAAGGTCTACTATCATCCAGAATTTTGATTACTTCAAAGTCTGCGGAACTTCTTACTCCTTCAATATCAATAGGTACATTGGGTAGTCTGTCCAATGGAGAGACTCGTTGCTGATTCGCAAGTCTTAGTTGGATAGGAGATCTTGTAAGCTAAGGGCTACCCATCTGTTCCCATGTCTGCATGGTGAGAACATTGACTTCGGAGCCTAAATCTAAAATGACTTCGTCCATTTCAAATGCTCCAATCTGTGCTATGAGCCTCATCTCTTTTCCAGTTCTAGTATGACTCCCAATCTGGTGAACAGCACGCTGCGGTGTATTCATCGAAGCAGATTGTTGACACTTATCCAATAGGTGTTGAAGTTCCATAGTTGCTTTTTCATTACGCAACAACTTTAAGCAGTTTCTTAGGAAAGCATGAACACTGCCTAGTGTGTCCTCATCATCATCAGGCCTTCCAGATGTAGTTGCCTGTTCTTGCACCAGGTTGTCTTGTCTTAGCACTTGGGATCTGATATCATTATGCGGAATTGCGACGGAAGTTGAAGCTTGCGGGTCTGAGAAATACTCTTGAGCTTGCTTGAATGCTTCTTTTTGCTTCTGCAGGTCGAGCGGAGATGGTTTAATATTAGCGCGGCGCACCCATTGCGTCGCTTGCTTTCCAGTTCCCAACTCTGGTGCACCAGTGGTTGCTCCACTGCGCGTCACTATATTAACTGTAGGATCTGGTTCTCTTTTTTCTGCTCCAATTAATTGAATATTCTGATTAACCTGTGGCGTCTTTGCTTGCATCTTAGCCATCAACTGAGGGCAATCTTCAATGACATGATCATAAGATTTACAATATCTGCAGATGGTTGTAGGATTTTGGCAATCCCTTGCATAACGGCCTTGAGCTCCGCAATTATAACAAGTGATCTGTCCTCTTCCTCGACCAAAACCTGCTGTGCATCCGTGACCCCTATAATTTCCTGGTCGGCCTTCGCGAGTTTGGTCATACTGTGGACCTGCTGTGGGTCCTTGTGCCTCTGATTGTACTCTATAAACATCATGTTTTCTTGCCATCATAAGATCATATGCTCTGCAATTGTTCTCATCATGGCCTACTGATTTACAGAAATTGCAATATAGATTCTTTGGAGTTTGTACGTATTTCTGTAACAAGTGACATTCTTGTGGTCTGTGACCTCTAGTTCTACAGATTTCACACCAAGGTCCCTGGGCCTGTGGTAAAGGGTTAGGTGCTCCAGTTGCAATATACTCTATGAAAACGGGACAATGGTGCTTTGAATGAACTTGCGCTTTACATTTTGTACACCAAATTTCTTCTTTAACATCCTTTCCTTTCTTAATATCATGGACTTGCAAGGTTAGGTTTGCTAATTGGTTTTGCAACTGCGCAACATCTTTGCTTGTTCCAACAATTGGTGAAGCTTCTAGTTTCATAGCCATCTCTAGAGCTTGTTCCGCAAGAGCGAAAACAGGCTTGCTCAAAACAGGCTTTATTGACTACGTGGATGCTTCGAGGAACTGCGCGGGAAGCCAGAGACTGAAACATGTCTCGTGACTTCCGTGTAGATTGTGATAAGTGCAATGCCTCTTTCAACTACACTGGACATCTACATGACTTTAGCAACTGATCAGGTCGACATGGCAGAGTGGCCGTCGCGATAAAGCTTGAGCCGACTCCCGTTGATCATTGTGGGCAGCAACTCTCCATTAAGCTTTGCAAGCTGAACTGCTCCGCATTCGGTTATCTTCATCACTTGAAAAGGGCCTAACCAATGTACACGAAACTTGCCTGGAAACTTGATGAATTTACTATCATAGAGGAGTACCAAGTCTCCTTCCTGAAAGATTTTATTCTTAATATGCCTGTCATGCCAATCCTTCTGTCTTGCCTTTTGCACTTGTTGATGGAATCCAGCTAAAAGCCTGTGTTCTTCTAAGGCAACCAATTGTGACAGCCTTTCACTCATAGTATCAGTATCTGCCATTTCTGTAATTTGAGCAATTCTGAGACTGGGAACAATGTATTCCATGGGCATAACTGCTTCTTGTCCATACACCAAACTGAAAGGTGTGTGACCTATTAATTTCTTGCATGTGGTTCTGTAATCCCATAACACAGCTGTGACTCTAAGATCCCAATCATCTCTTTGTTGGTTACAGATCTTGGTCAGGGTATTCTCCAGAATCTTATTGAATGCCTCTACCGTACCATTAGCTTGAGGGTGGTAGGTTGTACTCTTATGGTGACTAATGTGGAATTCTTCAGTAAGGGCCTCTATAGTTGTTCAGGAAATGTGTGCCCTGATCACTCATTAGAATCAGTGGACATCCAAATCTAGTGACAATATTCTAAAAAATGAACTGTGCGGCAGTGACAGCGTCGCAATTCTTAACTGGCTTCGCCTCATCCCATCTGGTGAGGTATTCAGTAGCTGTGATGATGTATCTTGTGCCGGTTCTCTTTCCTGGTGGGTTGATAGGTCCCACAAAATCAATATCCCATTTATCAAAAGCATGCACTGTTATCTGGGGTCTGAGCGGCATTTCATCTCTTCTTGAAGGTTTTCCTGTTCGTTGGCACACATCGCAACACTTGCAGAATTCCTTAGTATACTTGTGTAATGTTGGCCACCAAAGACCTGCGGCTAAGATCTTCTGCGCAGTCGGCTTTCCTACGAAATGGCCTCCTGCGGTTCCTGAGTGCGCTTCTGTGATTATGGAGTTTTTCTCATGTGGTAAAATGCATCTGCGCAAGACTTCATTAGGGCCCAACTTATAGAGCTAGCTTGCTATCAAAGTGAAGTCTGCGGCTTTGACAACAAGTTGTTTCTTCTGCTGTATTGTGAACTCAACTGGCGCTTGCTCTGTAGTGAGAAACTCAAGAATATCGGAATAATATCCATCTGCTGCTTGAATAGAGAACAGCTGCGCATCAGGCAGATTGTCCTCCAAATTTGTAGGTTCCTCCCCTGACTCTATCCTAGATAAATGGTCAGGTTCTGCATTCAATCTTCCTGGATTCACAATAATCTCAAAATCATACTCCTGGAAGAGGAGTAGCCATCTGCAAATTCTTCCCCCTAACACTGGCTTATTGACCAAGTACTTCAAAGCAGAATGGTCAGTATACATATGCTTCTGCAACCAGTCTTCTGTATGAAGCCTAGAGCTTCTATTTTCACATTCAGCGAACTCTCTATCCTTTGAATCAAACCACTCTTGGATTTCTTTAGCTGTAGGATTCCAGCACCACATTACCTTTAGGATAATAGGGTTAAAGCCGGCGGCGGAACCATTTGTTGGCTCCCCTTTTCTCTAGGTTTCGCATCAATCTCGCACATCGCTGGAATAACAAGTCTCAAGGCAACGAAACCATTTGTTGGCTGCTTTCTGGACAGACCCAAGTTTTCAGGAGGCACAACAACAAACACCCCTTTGGCGCACTGGCCCTTTCGGCAACGAGCTACGCAGCAGCCCGAAGTCTCACCTGAAGTGGCTATGGGGGGGCTAAGGAATCAGGTTTCCTTAACCTAGGCGATGTGGAGACTATAATCTTCTCCCTTACCTTCCGGGAGGATACCTTGGAGCAGAACATCTTACTCTTCCGCAGACCTCTCAGTGCGTCAGTGCTGGGACTCACTCTTACTAGCCTAGCTGCGTGGTATCTCCACACCTGCGCACGAGGCGTTTACCCGCTACGTCGATACACTATGTATCGTCTCTGCCCTCGTGCCACAGTGCAGTAACACACTCCTCAAGCACTGCGGCGATAGTGTTCTTACAGACTCCTTCGACAGTGCACGAGTATAACTTCTGAGGAAGCTTCAAGGACTTAATTTACATACTCATTCATAAAGATAGCTAAACATTCATGTAAACATAGATAGGGAAACATAGACATGCATTCACGTAAAACATCACCATAAGAAGAAGAATTATGTGGTTCACCTCCTCAGGGAAATCACATCCACGGGAGTTGTATCTTATATTATCTTGAGATGGGAATTACACAGTTCCGCTGTGCACACAGCTACATCCTTAGATCTTTCTGGGAAACTCCACACACACAGCTGGGAGCCCTTCTCTAGATCTATTCTCTTCTTCTACAGAGATTACAATGACTCAGACATCAACTTAGACTGTCTGTAAACTCAGTGACTAGCTCTACAGCTATCCAATTCTCTAACTCCTTAACCCTTCTAACCAACCCATCTAACCCTTTTCCCTTTACAATTACACATATATATAGGTGGCCCTGAGGGTCGCACCTTTACAAAACTATGGGCCTTTCCCCAACAGTGATCCCCAAAAACCCTAACCACTGACACGGCTAGGTGTACTTTAGACGCCTCTTGCAGTCGCGTCGCAGCTTCCTGCAGGCTTCGTGATTTTCGGCACAGATCGCGGGTATGGGTGCCGCTTCATCGTTCTTTGCTCCTTGTCCTTCGCCTTCAATGCTTCATCCTGTTGCTCTTCCTTGGTCCGAGCAACCATAACTTCTGTACTTAGCCTTAATGAGGGTAGCTGAGCCCTCTATTCTGCCGCTTCATTTATTGTGGTGGTTGAGCTTTCTACTCGGCCACATTTACTCTTCTTTGGCTTGTGTGCGCGAGCTCCGTGATTTCCGGTCCGCACTCTACGGTGAGCTCATCCATCTGGCGCCGTACCGTGCACTGTTCATTTCCACCAAAAATGGTGCTTTTCCTCAAAATTAGCACTTTTCCTTCAAACTTAGTGCTTTTTCCCAAAACTTGGCAGCTTTACCATAGCTGCGGCCTGTGCTCCAACACCTTTCGACGACCAATTACACAAATCCTGATCTTATCTTTGCCAACCGTTGTGCCATTATTTGGCTTATTTTATCGGCGATCGATCGCTTGCCTTTGAGCTTGGTCCTGCCGACTGGTCGCAGTGTTAAACACCAACCCCGCCGACCATTGTGCAGTTTTGTTTGTCTCTTCTCCGATCCTCATCGCTGCATCTGAGTTGCAGCCTTAAGGATTAAATGTGTCGACCATTGCACTGACAATCAGCTTATGTTTCGCCGACCGGATTCCTTTGCCGAGAGCCTTGTCTCTCCCATTGTTGCAGTTTTTAATCTTTTTGAGCCGACCGTTGCGCAAGAACTAGGTGTATATCACCGACTAGTTCGCCGCCGATGCAGTTTATTTGGGAAAACATGACTATGGACTGGTGGGGATGTTAATGAAGACCCGTGTGCAGTTATTTCTAATTCATCAAGCCCCGTGCACTTTAAGTTCCCCACCACCGATACCCTACGTATTAAATGCTCAAGTGTATATATGTAATGGGGTTTTGGCCTTTTTCCCCACCATTTGTGAAGTTAGAGGACCACTGTTCGCATGTCAGAGGGAGAAATCCAAGTTTCCACCAGTCAGAGGACTTGCCACTCGCTCAGTAAGACACTCTGCTGTCGACAGGTAGGTTCAACAACCCTGTTCTGTGTTGAAATATTGTAACTTCTAAGAATATTATATTTGTACTTTATTATTCCGGATATGTTTCATTCCTCCGTGAAGAAATTATTGTATATCCAAAGATGGTTATTCCTCCAACGGAATGTGTTAACTTGGGTTATTAGACTTCCCTAGTGGGGTAGGCCCAGATTCAGTTGTAATGGGGTGTTTAACCCAGTGGTTAAATATTGGGCCGACCTAGTTAGTATAAAAGTCAAGTCGGAGTTGTGTATAAATAGAGGAGGTGTGTTCCTCATTTAACACACATTCACTCACTTGTGATTAGCGCATAGGTGAGAGATATATCTGCTATGGAGGAGAAGGAGCTCATGTTTTGGGATTACATCTTTGTATTTTCTGGTCATCTATATTGAGGAAGCTTTGCTGGGTTTTCTACCCCATGAGGGTTTCCCAGGATAAATCTGTGTCTCTTGTGTTTTTGTTGTGCTTGTTGTTCTTTTAGTGATCCTGTATATGCTATTGTTGTGAAATGGAATGTGATACTGATATTTTATATCTTATCATATTAAATATTAACATGGTATTAGAGCTATCCTGAAGGAAGGCAATGCATGGCACTTATGACACTTGTCTCACTTGCGACAATTTGCAAGTTAGGGTTTTGTATAGCAAAAACTAGTCATTGTGGCACTTTCACTATAAATCCATTTTGGAAAAGGTTCAGGATTTGAAACTTCTACAGGTCGTAGATAACATCCCTCTATAGCTTGTGTCCAAAGGAAAAACTCATATTCATTTTACTTTGTGATTTATGATCCATACAATTTAGGGTTTCTGCCTCTTCTAGATCTCAGTCATAAACAGGTGACCTAGGAAAAAAGGTCATATCTCATGATAGGAAGATCCAAATGAAATTTCGTAAAATGTGATAGGTAGGGAATGGACTGTAGTTTCACAGGTCCACGTTTTAGAGGCCGAAGATGAAACAGTGACATGTGGCGCTTCGTACAAGTTTGCTATACAGTTTCATCCCATAAACAGGTCACGTTGCGATATTTGGCATAACTCTCTCTAAGAAAATCCATTTGAGTTCAGACATATGGGGTTGGAAACATGATAGGTCAGGCTATCACAGGACGAAGTTTCAGACCCTGCAGATTCGCAATTTCAGAGTTGCACCAGAAACAATACGGCCCATCTGAAATGGCTAAACAGAGGAAATCTAAGATGAGGAGGAAGAAGCTCTCACTTAGGGTTTTCAGTTCTTAGGTATGGAAGGAACTGATACAATTTTGGAGAAGCTTTGATAATGGATTTGGAATCCATTCATCATAGATATTAATCCTCCATCAAAATTGTTGTGGGAGGAAGGAGATTGAAGATTAGGGTTTTCAAGTAAACCCTAGCAAAGTTGGGAGACTCATAGGGAAGCGATGAAGAAGGTTTAAATGGCACTGATATCCTATAATCCTAGCACCATGAACATACATAAGATGTTTACAAGTTATCTACATTGGATGGTTAGGGTTTTACCCTTATAGAGAATACTGCTCGGCAGGTATGACTTGAGAAGACACAGGTATGTTTTGAAATCTGATTCTTGATTAAGTTCATAATATGTTTGTCTTCATGTTATTGAAGTTAGTACAATTATTCTTGTTTGATAATGAATGCATGTGAATTACATAAGACATTCATTGATTAAATTTATGACACTTATGATTGTACTAATGCACTTGTGGTGTTGTATGAGGATGATGTTGTTTGCTAACATGAAAGGTACATCAAGAAAGACAAATCAAGTTCTATGACCATGATGACATGGAGACAAAGACTCATCCATAGTCTTTGACCACATAGAATCTCTACTTATGAGGTATGTATGACTTTGTTATACTATGCTTAACCCATGAGATATGTAGGTTCTAGCACAAGGTCTCTAAATCATTGCAAAGAACAAAGAAGATATTGTTTGGGCATAATAATCCAGGTATGTTTTCCTATATCAAGTTAGAATCCTACCTTGTGTTAGGATCTTAGGTAAGTATATGTATAAAATGATCATGACCATACATAATGTTTTGATAGTATTGAGATTATACTAATGAATGTATGATTATGTATGAGATCATGAGGATGGCACTAGTGCACACTTAAGCATGCATAGTGGTACAGAATGAATAGAAGTTCAAAGACATATAGAGATCAAGCGGGAGGCAACCACACAAACATAAAAGATAAGTATTTGAGTTGAATCTCTGAAATAGTAAATGATATTGCTTGTGCATATTTGTATTCCTAGAATATATCATGCATAGTGTAAGCATTCATATAGCATTGAACATTATACTACTAATATGAATATGATGGGCAAGTTGGAAAAACATTCCATTGTTGTTTATCTAGAATGAAACCTCTTTGCTGACATGCTGAGAGCCGTGCACACTCTTGACAGTATGTTCGGGTAGAGATGGAAGACATCTAGATAACCACTGTATGCATACAGGATATGGAAAAGTGTTGTGCCAAAGTATTGGTCAAAGATAGTTGCATGACTATGTGAATCATATCAGTATGCATAGTAGGTTGTCATGTCAACATAATTTGATGATTATGAAGTATTACTAATCATGTGATTAACTTTGATTTGTAGAGAAGATCATGGGATATGATCTACAAAAGAAGGATGATGAACACCTGTTCCAAAGAACAAGTGATGGATGTTCAACAAGAAGACTTACAAATCAAACATACTATAGAAGGATCGTGGCTAGAATATTCTCTTAGAAAGAGGAAGAGGATCATGCCAAGATGTTTGCTCCATGTGGCTAGACAAGACCATTCTCTTAATGGTGTAATTGAAGAAAGATCTGTACAGGTACCTAGGATCGATAGTCATTTGATAAGCTTAATGATCACCATGGGTGATGCGGATTTCAACCTTTGCTACAAGGTTGAAAATGGTGTCTATATACAGATGAAATTATTCTCTTAAATGGATGCAAGAAGGAGCTCACCACAGAGTTCAAATGATCTTGAGGCTCATATTAGTAGACCCATCCGATGAGAGATGGCACGGATAGATATGTAGAAGATCACTCAATGCAGAGTGTGAATGATGTTCAGTCACAGAGGGAGAATTGATAGCTTCTTGACAAGCTTGGGATTTACCATAAGTAAAGCTGATTCTAACCTTTACCTTAAGGTTATGGATGATGAACCTATCATACTATTACTGTATGTGGATGATCTCTTTCTGATAGGGAATGAGAAACAGATCATGGAAAGTAAGAAGAATCTAGCTATAGGATTTGAGATGAAAGATCTCAGATTGATGCATTACTTCCTAGGTTTGGAAGTATGGCAAGGCCCAGAAGGAATCTTTCTCAATCAGGGAAAGTATGTTGTGGAAATCTTGAAAAGATTTGATATGTTGGAATGCAAATCCATGGCCACTCCCATGGATTCCAACTTGAAGCTGTTAGCTGATGACTCATCAGAGTTAGTGGATGTGACTCTGTACAAACAGATTATTGGGTCATTGATGTATCTGACGAATACCGGGCCAAATATATGCTTTGCTGTGAACACCTTGAGTCAGTATCTAATGGAACCTAGGTGTGTTCACTTGATAGCTGCAAAGCATGTGATGAGGTACCTAAAGGGTACGATGGACTTTGGTCTATCTTATCTTGGAGATCATGACTTTAGATTGTATGGCTACACAAATGATGATTGGGATGGAAGTGTATTAGAAAGGAAGAGCACAATAGGTGGATGTTATTGTCTGGGATCTACCGTGATCTCATGGTTTAGCAGAAAGTAGTCTAGTGTGGCTCTCAGCACAACTAAAGCGGAATATATTGTTGCTTGATCTGCTAGTTGTGAAGCGATATGGCTTCAGAATTTGTTATCAGGATTGTTTGACTTGGAGATGGACCCCACTGTGATCTTGTGTGACAATCAGAGTTGTATCAAGATGAATAAGAATCTAGTGTTCCATGATAAGTCAAAGCACATAGAGATACGATATTTCTATATACGGTATATGGTGTAGAAAGGAACTATAAAGCTTGAATATGTGGGCACTAATGAACAAGTTGCTGATGTATTGACCAAACCTCTATCTCGAGTAAAGTTTGAGTATTTCTGAGACAAGCTTGGTGTAGTTCAGAAGGACCCTCCTCGAAAGGGGGAGTGATATGGTCGTTGATGATGAGATTGCCTATATCGAAGGTAAGGTCGATGATGTGGATACTTGTATTGATGATGTGGATACTTGTATCGATGATGAGGATACTTGTATTGATGATGTGGATACTTGTATTGATGATTTTTGTTATACCTCCATATTTCACAGTGTCACATCTTCACCATAAAAATAGTTGACGACACTTCCCCTACTGCTTAAAACACCCAGAAGAGAAATATGATGAATGATCCTTGAAGACAAACCTATCCTTTCAAGAATCAACCCACCTAAGACTTCATATACCTACACTATTGTGCCTTGCTCAGCATTGAGGGAGCAGTAGTCCCCACTACTGCGCTATTCTTCTTCTCTGCCACGTAGTACTACCGCGCTATGCTCAGTTCAAGGGGCGCGGTACTCCTTTTTTAGCCTTTTTGCCATGGCTTGTGGGATCTTGATTTTTGAGAGATTTTTGAGGATTGGTATCCCTGATTCGATCCTAACTCACTTTCTCAGATTAGTGGGCCTGATCCACTAAACACTCCCAAGATCCATCATTCTCTCTTGTTGGTTAACCTTACTACACACTATAAGAGAGTGTTGGCTGCTTCTCGGATAGACCCGGGTTTTCAGGATGCGCAACAACAAACACCCCTTGGCGCATTGGCCCTCTCGACAATGAGCTACGCAGCAACTCGAAGTCTCACCCGAAGTGGCTATGGGGGGGCTAAGGAATCAGGCTTCCTTAACCTAGGCGACGCAAAGACTGCAATCTTCCTCCTCTCTCTTCCGAAAGGATTCCTCGGAGCGGAACGTCTTACTCTTCCGCAGATTTCTCGGTGCAATAGCACTGAGACTCACGCGTACCAGCCCAGCTGCATGATATCTCCGCTTCGACGCACGAGGCGCTTACCCTCGGTGTTCGATATTATAATGTTCCCGGCCCTGCGCCACGGCGTAGCAACACAATCCTCAAGCGCCGTAGCGGCAGTGTTCTACAGACTCCTTCGACACTTAACAATTATAAATTCAAAGGAAGCTTCAAGAACTTACTTAACACATTCATCAAGATAACGCAATGTTCATGTAAACACAGATAGTAAACTAAAACATGCATTCACACAACACAACATCATAACAACGAGAATTATATAGTTCACCTCCACGGGGAAATCACAATCACTGGAACAGTTATCTTATATTATCTCAAAGTGGGATTTACACAGTCATGCTGTGCACACAGCTACAGCCTTAGATCTTTCCAAGAAACTCCACGCACACAGCTGGGAGCCCTTCTCTAGATCTAGTCTCTTCTTCTACAGAGATTACAATGGTTCAGACGTCGACTCAGACTGTCTGCAACTCAAGGATTAGCTTCACAGCTATCCAGTTCTAACTCTTGTCTTCTCACAACACAGTAGAAAACAATCAACAACCAACCCTTCTCCCTTATCAATTATACATATATATAGGTGGCCCTGGGGGTCACACCTTTACAAAAATGTGGGCCTTTCCCAGCAGTAATCCCCAAAAACCCTAACCGCAGACATGGCTAGGTGTACTGTAGGCGCCGCTTGCAGTCACATCACCGCTTCCTGTAGGCTTCGTGATTTTCGGTGCAGATTGCGGGTATGGGCACCGCTTCATCATTCACTGCTCCTTGTCCTTCACCTTCAATGCTTTAGTCCGTTGCTCTTCTTTGGTCAGAGCAACCATAACTTCTATACTTAGCCTTAATGAGGGTAGTTGAGCCCTCTATTCCGTCGCTTCATTTATTGTGGTAGTTGAGCTCTCTACTTGGCCACATTCATTCTCCTTTGACGTGTGCGCCCGAGCTCCGCGATTTTCGGTCCGTAATCTGTGCTGAGCTCGTCCATCTGGCACCGTACTGCGCACTTGTTCACGTCTGCCCAAAAATTGGTGCTTATTCAAAATTAGCACTTTCGCTTCAACACTTATGTTTTTTCCTCAAAATTTGCAGCTTTACCATAGTTGCGGCCTAGGCTCCAACAGGCCCCTAACACTTACTTGTGGCTCGTCCCCGAGCCACTCGCACTAGCATGTGGGTGCTTTACTTGCGCATCTGCTTTTGCTTGGGTCTCAGCAAATGCTTTCTTCCACTGCGCAATAGCGGAGTCCATTTCATCGACGCACTCCACAACTGTCTGCACCATTTCTGTAGTGGCTTCTTCTTCAGTTATGCCATCAACCATCTGTTGGGATTCAGCAATTTCTTTGATCTTTACCTCGGCTTGGGAAGCAAGTTCAGCATACTCATCCATAAATGGCTGAATGCTGTTAGTGAGTTTAGCATCTTCATTCCTGAGCTTGTGCAGTTGCTGTTGTATTCTGTGCACTTCACTCATTTTCCTCATTTTTGCTAAGCCTTCTAAGGCCTTAGCTTCCTCAGTTAGAACAGTTAGGGACTGTTCTGTGGCTTCGACCTGTTCCAAAAGGTTGACTTTGAAAGGGAGCTTCTCAAGATCAGTCCAAGCCTCCATAGCTTGCGTCATCAGGTTCTCGGCTTCGTCTCCTCTGGAATTCATCTGTGTGGAAGCTCTGCGCAGTGCTTCAAATTGTTCCTGCCTATCATCTGTAGAATGCGCTGCAACACGAGCTTCTAACTCAGCGATCTGTGTTCTACGGTCTTCAGCCATAGCAACTATTTCCTGCTCTAGGGCTTTCACCCTTCCACCAATAATTTGAACTTTCTCAACCAGAGGAAGGTCTGGTTGAATCTCGCAGGCGGGCATCTCCTGGGAGATTTCATCAACTACGTTTCTTATCCCAGTGTCTTGTGCCTCCTAAAGTGCAAGTTTCTCAGAGATGTTCTTATAACCTGCCTTCAGCTCTATCTCCTGTGATTGCAGTCTTTGGTTTGCATGGAATGTGGAGAGCTCTCTAGCTCTCAGCTCAATAGATACCTTCTCTTGCACTAACTGCAAGGTTTCTATCAGAATCAAAGACAAATTTACTTCAATGGGGCCAACTGTGCTTACCTGCAGTGCGGCCAAAGGATCCGGAAGTTTCATGCTTGTAGGCGGAATGCGCACAACAATATGCCTCTCTGCAAGTACTTCAACTCGCTCGGTACTTGTAGTTGCTTGTGGTGCCTGCGAACTGGATGCTGGCGCATGGGTCTGCGCAACTCTTCCTGCGAGACCTTTTATCTCCACGAACTGCAGGTCCAGAGCACTTCTGATGTGAGCGTGTGTGGTCCGCAGCTCACAAAATTGCTCTTTCAAGTATTGGTCAATCCCCGAGGAAATGGTCTCAGAGGGATGCGACACCTTCTGCTTCTTGGCTGCTGGTTTTGTTGAACCTTCATCACTTCTTTGCTCAGTCGCTTCCTTACCCTTATCCTTCTCTTGCGCAGCAAGGGGTGGCATCGCGGATGGGACTTCGGCGGCCTCCCTCCATTCATCCGACCAAGACTTGACAGTTTCTTCAACATATTCAGTGGTCATCCTGTAAAGGCCTATAGCCCATTCTTCTTGAATGCCGCAAGGGCGGAGGTAAATTTCGTGCAAGTTGGCAGAGAAGACCAACTTGGTTCCATATCTTCGTGCTGTCTCCTCACTCAGCCTCGGCATTTCCTGAATGGTATCTTTGAGGAGATGGTAATATTCACAAAAGACAGCGTGGTTCATCTTACGCTTCGTGGGATTACTAGAATCCCAGAGGTTCACATAGCGCATTCCTGCAACCTCTCTTGCGCGTTGCGGAAGGAACTGAGTGTTGGGGGGCTCCTTCCACCCAACAAAGGCGCATAAAATCAAAAGCCAAGAAAAATGGAACAACTGACTGGCGGTGTCCTGGACGTTCCGGCAGTCTTCCAAGAAAGAATTGAGGAGGAAGAGAGACCAGTTGTACTGCTCTCCCTTCGCAGCTGCGATTGCGAGCTCCACGACAGCTCCAGTAACTTCTTTAGGTCTGCACTTCGTGAGAAGTCTGCCTGCAAGCAGACTGCCTGTAAATCTAAGTGCTTCATCCTCAACTATAGTGAGGTCATAAGCCCGACCTCCTCTTGTCAATTTGTATTTTTGCACCAACTGTGCAGCCAACTTTCTGTCCTTATCTTTACCAACAAAATGAATATTGGGGTCCTTACCAACCTTAGATAGGCTGGTAATACGATGAATCAAGTCGACATTTAAATCGATTGGCCTCCCCAGCCAAAGGTAACCACCATGAATGTAGGATAGCAGTGCCTTAACAACTGCATTGACTTCATTGCTACGCCCGAAGTGCGGTAGCTTTAACAGGTTCAACAGTCCCGGTTTCTCTAAATTTGCTGCAAATTCCTTCAGGACGAATTCATCAACCTTTCTGGTGGGATTATGGACTACCGTCAGATAGCGATCAGGCGCAAACTGAGGATACGTTCTGTAGTCTCCCAGGTTGAAATCAGAGAACTTGACCAGTGGAAGGTGTCCAAGCAGGGACCCTTCTTGTCGCACGACTTCCGCCATTGGAGGCAGCGGAATCGAATATTTTGCATTCTTCGAAATATGCACCTCTGGTGCATCATCTAGACGCCGTGGAATGTAATTCACCATAGTGGCCAACGGATCTGGAATGGGCTCGTCCGGCTGCTGCGGCTGAGACACCCTTGTTCCCGGAGATTGCCTGGGATCAGTCCAACCAGGGTGTGTGTAAGCCGAGGTCGTCACCGGGTTAGTCATGCCGAAATCTAAGCCTCTGCGCTTAAATTGATGAACAATTTCTTCAGTGGACAAGTTCTTCGTCGTGAACCAGTATAGACAACAAGGAATTGAGTAGACAAATGGCAGAACAGCGTAGGATACGAATGCTGAAAACAAAGGAAGCAGCCTGCACAACTCGGCTCTGAAAACAATAACTTAGATTTTCAAACAAGATACTATGCAACTTGAGAAAAGTAACCCGAAGATATACAAGTGCGGGGTATTTATAGCTAAAGACGATAGTAAATGCGGACAAGTGGGGCTAATAGCTGTAGGTGCCTATGCATGAGTTGACAACCCCCCTACCCGCGCGCCTCTGCGGTGCATTAATTGTGATGGACGAGCTCTGACAGCCTTCCGGGAGAAGCTACAGCTTTCAGCGCATGACATAAATGCGAATCTTAGGGAGATCAAGCCGACTCTGTCAGAGCGGATACAATTAAATGGTGAGATTATCCTTCATTAATGTTCAAAGCGGCTATAGGACTACCGTAATTCAAATTTTTCGGTGGGTCATTTCAGCATAGGTAACTGTGCATATAGAGGGGTCCACAACGAGAACTCCTCAAGCGGCAACTTGACACAGGGAACTCCACAAGAGTGACAGTGTGATAAGCCGGGACAAAACTTCGCAAGAGCGCAAAATAGAGTCACTCCAAACAAACTTTAATGACATGCACGGATGTTTCAAGGAACTGCGCGGGAAGCTAGAGACTGAAAGTGTCTCGTGACTTCCGTGTAGACTGTGATAATGCAATGCCTCTTTCAACTACACTGGACATCTGCACTTCTTTAGCAATGTATTTAAGTCGACAGGGCGGAGTGGCCGTTGCGATAAAGCTTGAGCTGACTCCCGTTGATCATTGTGGGCAGCAATTCTCCATTAAGATTCGCAAGCTGAACTGCTCCTCCTTCTGTTATCTTTATGACCCGAAAAGGTCCTAACCAATGTACACAAAACTTGCCTGGAAACTTGATGAATTTACTATCATAGAGGAGTACCAAGTCTCCTTCTTGAAAGATTTTGTTCTTAATATGACTGTCATGCCAAGCTTTCTGTCTTGCCTTCTGTACTTGTTGATGGAATCCGGCTAAAAGTTTGTCTTCTTCTAAGGCAAGCAATTGCGAGAGTCTTTCACTCATAGTATCAGTATCTTCCATTTCTGTAATTTGCGCAATTCTGAAGCTGGGAACAATGTATTCCATGGGCATAACTGCTTCTTGTCCATACACCAAACTGAAAGGTGTGTGACCTGTTAATTTCTTGCATGTGGTTCTGTAAGCCCATAACACAGCTGTGACTCTGAGGTCCCAATCATCTCTTCGTTGATTACAGATCTTCGTCAGGGCAGTCTCAAGAATCTTATTGAATGCCTCCACCGTACCATTAGCTTGAGGGTGGTAGGGTGTACTCTTATTGTGACTAATGTGGAATTCCTCGGTAAGGGCCTCTATAGTCTCATTCAGGAAATGTGTACCCCGATCACTCATTAGAATTAGTGGACATCCAAATCTAGTGACAATGTTTTCAAAAATGAACTGCGTGGCAGTGACAGTGTCGCAGTTCTTAACGGGCTTCGCCTCAGCCCACCTGGTGAGGTATTCAGTAGCTGTGATGATGTATCTTGCACCGGTTCTCTTTCCTGGTGGGTTGATAGGTCCTACAAAATCAATGGCCCACTTATCAAAAGCACGCAGTGTTATCTGGGGTCTTAGCGGCATTTCATCTCTCCTTAAAGGTTTTCCTATTCGCTGGCACACATCGTAACATTTGCAGAATTCCTTAGTATCCTTGTGTAATGTTGGCCACCAAAGTCCTGCGGCTAAGATCTTCTGCGCAGTCGGCTTTCCTGCGAAATGGCTTCCTGCAGTACCTGAGTGCGCTTCTGCGATGATAGAGTTCTTCTCATGCGGTAGGATACATCTGCGCAAGACTTCATCGGGGCCCAGCTTATAGAGCTGGCCGGCTATCAAAGTGAAGTCTGCGGCTTTAAAAACAAGTTGCTTCTTTTGCTGGATTGTAAACTCAACTGGCGCTTGCCCTGTAGTGAGAAACTCAAGAATATCGGAATAATACTCATCGGCTGCTTGAACAGAAAACAACTGCGCATCAGGCAGATTGTCCTCCAGATTTGTATGTTCCTCCCCTAACTCTAGCCTAGATAAATGGTCAGGTCCTGCATTCAATCTACCTGGCTTCACAATAACCTCAAAATCATACTCCTGGAAGAGCAGTAGCCATCTGCAAATTCTTCCCCCTAACACTGGCTTATTGACTAAGTATTTCAAAGCAGGATGGTCAGTATACATTTTAAAATGTGCGCCCAATAGATAGTGTCTGAACTTCTGTAGGGCATACACCATAGCTAGTCCTTCTCTTTCTTTAGTGGTGTAGTTCTTCTCGGCTATAGAGAGTTTTCTGCTAGAGTAAGCAATGGGGTGGTCAATACCTCCTTCTCCCGGTTGTGTAAGCACAACCCCCAATTCTATGGAAGAAGCATCTACATGAACATGAAAGGGTTTTCTCCAGTCTGGGAAAACTAGAATAGGCGCAGTGATCATTTTTTCTTTAGGTGTATCCAAGCTCTGTTGGCATTCTTCTGTCCATTGGAATTTTGAATCCTTTTTCAGCAATCTTTCCATAGGCGCAGTTATCTTTGCATAACCCTTGATAAATTTCCTGTAGTACCCTGTATGTCCCAATGTAGTGCGCAATTGTTTGACTGAGTTGGGCACAGGTAAATTAGCAATGATGGAAACCTTTGCAGGATCCATCAGGAGTCCTTGTCTGCATACAATATGACCCAACAAAATACCAAAAGGAGCACAAAAGATACATTTTTTCAAGTTAAGGGAAATCTGATACTGTCTACATTTTTCTAACATCATGTGTAGTTTCCCTATATGGTTCTTTAGTAAGCCAAACACAGTCCAGTCATCAAAATAGACTTCGAGAAACTTATGAATGAATTCTTTAAAAACAGCAACAACGACTCTAGAGAAGATAGCAGGTGCGTTTTTAAGACCAAAGGGCATTACCGTATACTGGAATGAGCCCCATTCAGTCACAAAAGTGGTCTTATGGTGGTCTTCTGGATGGATTCTGATCTGATGGTATCCCGAAAAGCCATCAGTGAAGGAGTAAGCCTCTTGTCCTCCAACATTATCAAGCACTTCGTTTGTAAAGGGAGTTGGAAATGGATCATGCGCTGATGCGTCGTTCAGCTTGTGCAAGTCCACGCAGATTCTTATTTCACCTTTTTTCTTTTTATCTTGTACCACCATAGGACTAATCCAATCACTTTCCTCTACTGGCTCAATAATACCTGCTGCGAGCATTTTATCAATTTCTTCTCTAACTTTTTCTTTATATCGCGGGTTCAACCTGTACGGGCGTTGTTTTACTGGCTTGGCATCTGCTTTCAGAGGTATGCACATAACTCCTAAGTCTCCTAATATGCCTTTCATTTCTGTGAACTTGGTAGGAAAGATATCCTGGTAGTCACGTAATAAATCTGAAATATGACCAACAGTTTCATCATCCCAGTAATCTCCTATAGAAGCAAACTTGGGTTCGGCTTCTGTACCTATGTTAATATTTTTGAGTTTGATGTGTTCTGTAATGGCAGGGATATCAAGCTGAGGACCTTTGACATTGCGCGTCCCTTCTGATTCTAGAATATTGATGTTGCGAGGATCCTCTTCCTCTTCTCCAGTGGTGAAATTATAGCATTCCAGGGCATGTTCCATCTGGACAGCCCAATCTGGTTGGGAATATTCTGGTAATGGACACTGTTCAAATACCTTCTTTCTAATACACTTTAAAGCGTGGTCGATGCTTGGATGTTCTGACTCAAAGCTGAAGGTAAGTTGAAAACTTTCCATCATAAGAGGCCAAGTGATAGTGCCTTTGCGCAATTCTGTTTCAGTATACCAGTTCCTTGGAACTATATCCAACGTGTGGATGAATAGGTGAACCCACTCATCTTCTGGAATATCTGACCATTGCTGAATACATGCTTCAACGTGTGACCTGGGGTCACTCTGTCCATCATATTTGGGCAACACTTTTGCTGTAGTTCCCTGAAATCTGCACAGTATCAATTTGAGACAGTCTTTCCATGTGTCAATATTCTCTTTATGCGCACCCCACCATCTTGCGGGTGTAGCGCGTAGTGCTATTTTCAATGCTTGTATGCGCTACTGATCTGGGATCTGTTGTTCATATGTATGTATGAATTCACTTACTTCAGTTAAACCATCAAAGATTGGAGTGTTATTCAATTCTGTGCCAATCCATCGAATTGATTTAGTCATCATGGCGCAACACCTTGTAGAAACCTCATGTAAGCAATTCTGTCAGTTTTCCAGTCCTGCTTCTGAATCTGATGTGCACGAGCTATCACATCGCCAGCTGATATGGCCGTTTGCTATGGGATTGACATAGTCATTATGACCAGCAGTCATCTGATACAAACTTTCCATGTGGTGCACTTCTTCTTCTGCCTGAATGGGTTCAATATATCGTGGTCCTTGAAGTGGGTCAAGCGGTGCGATGACCCTGATCTGCTCATCTTCAAAGGTCATCTGTCTTTTCTTTAAATTAATGACAACCAAATTATCGAATGCCCAGTCTATGCCTAAAAGTGCTGGATAAGGTCTACTATCATCCAGAATTTTGATTACTTCAAAGTCTGCGGAACTTCTTACTCCTTCAATATCAATAGGTACATTGGGTAGTCTGTCCAATGGAGAGACTCGTTGCTGATTCGCAAGTCTTAGTTGGATAGGAGATCTTGTAAGCTAAGGGCTACCCATCTGTTCCCATGTCTGCATGGTGAGAACATTGACTTCGGAGCCTAAATCTAAAATGACTTCGTCCATTTCAAATGCTCCAATCTGTGCTATGAGCCTCATCTCTTTTCCAGTTCTAGTATGACTCCCAATCTGGTGAACAGCACGCTGCGGTGTATTCATCGAAGCAGATTGTTGACACTTATCCAATAGGTGTTGAAGTTCCATAGTTGCTTTTTCATTACGCAACAACTTTAAGCAGTTTCTTAGGAAAGCATGAACACTGCCTAGTGTGTCCTCATCATCATCAGGCCTTCCAGATGTAGTTGCCTGTTCTTGCACCAGGTTGTCTTGTCTTAGCACTTGGGATCTGATATCATTATGCGGAATTGCGACGGAAGTTGAAGCTTGCGGGTCTGAGAAATACTCTTGAGCTTGCTTGAATGCTTCTTTTTGCTTCTGCAGGTCGAGCGGAGATGGTTTAATATTAGCGCGGCGCACCCATTGCGTCGCTTGCTTTCCAGTTCCCAACTCTGGTGCACCAGTGGTTGCTCCACTGCGCGTCACTATATTAACTGTAGGATCTGGTTCTCTTTTTTCTGCTCCAATTAATTGAATATTCTGATTAACCTGTGGCGTCTTTGCTTGCATCTTAGCCATCAACTGAGGGCAATCTTCAATGACATGATCATAAGATTTACAATATCTGCAGATGGTTGTAGGATTTTGGCAATCCCTTGCATAACGGCCTTGAGCTCCGCAATTATAACAAGTGATCTGTCCTCTTCCTCGACCAAAACCTGCTGTGCATCCGTGACCCCTATAATTTCCTGGTCGGCCTTCGCGAGTTTGGTCATACTGTGGACCTGCTGTGGGTCCTTGTGCCTCTGATTGTACTCTATAAACATCATGTTTTCTTGCCATCATAAGATCATATGCTCTGCAATTGTTCTCATCATGGCCTACTGATTTACAGAAATTGCAATATAGATTCTTTGGAGTTTGTACGTATTTCTGTAACAAGTGACATTCTTGTGGTCTGTGACCTCTAGTTCTACAGATTTCACCCCAAGGTCCCTGGGCCTGTGGTAAAGGGTTAGGTGCTCCAGTTGCAATATACTCTATGAAAACGGGACAATGGTGCTTTGAATGAACTTGCGCTTTACATTTTGTACATCAAATTTCTTCTTTAACATCCTTTCCTTTCTTAATATCATGGACTTGCAAGGTTAGGTTTGCTAATTGGTTTTGCAACTGCGCAACATCTTTGCTTGTTCCAACAATTGGTGAAGCTTCTAGTTTCATAGCCATCTCTAGAGCTTGTTCCGCAAGAGCGAAAACAGGCTTGCTCAAAACAGGCTTTATTGACTACGTGGATGCTTCGAGGAACTGCGCGGGAAGCCAGAGACTGAAACATGTCTCGTGACTTCCGTGTAGATTGTGATAAGTGAAATGCCTCTTTCAACTACACTGGACATCTACATGACTTTAGCAACTGATCAGGTCGACATGGCAGAGTGGCCGTCGCGATAAAGCTTGAGCCGACTCCCGTTGATCATTGTGGGCAGCAACTCTCCATTAAGCTTTGCAAGCTGAACTGCTCCGCATTCGGTTATCTTCATCACTTGAAAAGGGCCTAACCAATGTACACGAAACTTGCCTGGAAACTTGATGAATTTACTATCATAGAGGAGTACCAAGTCTCCTTCCTGAAAGATTTTATTCTTAATATGCCTGTCATGCCAATCCTTCTGTCTTGCCTTTTGCACTTGTTGATGGAATCCAGCTAAAAGCCTGTGTTCTTCTAAGGCAACCAATTGTGACAGCCTTTCACTCATAGTATCAGTATCTGCCATTTCTGTAATTTGAGCAATTCTGAGACTGGGAACAATGTATTCCATGGGCATAACTGCTTCTTGTCCATACACCAAACTGAAAGGTGTGTGACCTATTAATTTCTTGCATGTGGTTCTGTAATCCCATAACACAGCTGTGACTCTAAGATCCCAATCATCTCTTTGTTGGTTACAGATCTTGGTCAGGGCATTCTCCAGAATCTTATTGAATGCCTCTACCGTACCATTAGCTTGAGGGTGGTAGGTTGTACTCTTATGGTGACTAATGTGGAATTCTTCAGTAAGGGCCTCTATAGTTGTTCAGGAAATGTGTGCCCTGATCACTCATTAGAATCAGTGGACATCCAAATCTAGTGACAATATTCTAAAAAATGAACTGTGCGGCAGTGACAGCGTCGCAATTCTTAACTGGCTTCGCCTCATCCCATCTGGTGAGGTATTCAGTAGCTGTGATGATGTATCTTGTGCCGGTTCTCTTTCCTGGTGGGTTGATAGGTCCCACAAAATCAATATCCCATTTATCAAAAGCATGCACTGTTATCTGGGGTCTGAGCGGCATTTCATCTCTTCTTGAAGGTTTTCCTGTTCGTTGGCACACATCGCAACACTTGCAGAATTCCTTAGTATACTTGTGTAATGTTGGCCACCAAAGACCTGCGGCTAAGATCTTCTGCGCAGTCGGCTTTCCTACGAAATGGCCTCCTGCGGTTCCTGAGTGCGCTTCTGTGATTATGGAGTTTTTCTCATGTGGTAAAATGCATCTGCGCAAGACTTCATTAGGGCCCAACTTATAGAGCTAGCTTGCTATCAAAGTGAAGTCTGCGGCTTTGACAACAAGTTGTTTCTTCTGCTGTATTGTGAACTCAACTGGCGCTTGCTCTGTAGTGAGAAACTCAAGAATATCGGAATAATATCCATCTGCTGCTTGAATAGAGAACAGCTGCGCATCAGGCAGATTGTCCTCCAAATTTGTAGGTTCCTCCCCTGACTCTATCCTAGATAAATGGTCAGGTTCTGCATTCAATCTTCCTGGCTTCACAATAATCTCAAAATCATACTCCTGGAAGAGGAGTAGCCATCTGCAAATTCTTCCCCCTAACACTGGCTTATTGACCAAGTACTTCAAAGCAGAATGGTCAGTATACATATGCTTCTGCAACCAGTCTTCTGTCTGAAGCCTAGAGCTTCTATTTTCACATTCAGCGAACTCTCTAGCCTTTGAATCAAACCACTCTTGGATTTCTTTAGCTGTAGGATTCCAGCACCACATTACCTTTAGGATAATAGGGTTAAAGCCGGCGGCGGAACCATTTGTTGGCTCCCCTTTTCTCTAGGTTTCGTATCAATCTCGCACATCGCTGGAATAACAAGTCTCAAGGCAACGAAACCATTTGTTGGCTGCTTTCTGGACAGACCCAAGTTTTCAGGAGGCACAACAACAAACACCCCTTTGGCGCACTGGCCCTTTCGGCAACGAGCTACGCAGCAGCCCGAAGTCTCACCTGAAGTGGCTATGGGGGGGCTAAGGAATCAGGTTTCCTTAACCTAGGCGATGTGGAGACTATAATCTTCTCCCTTACCTTCCGGGAGGATACCTTGGAGCAGAACATCTTACTCTTCCGCAGACCTCTCAGTGCGTCAGTGCTGGGACTCACTCTTACTAGCCTAGCTGCGTGGTATCTCCACACCTGCGCACGAGGCGTTTACCCGCTACGTCGATACACTATGTATCGTCTCTGCCCTCGTGCCACAGTGCAGTAACACACTCCTCAAGCACTGCGGCGATAGTGTTCTTACAGACTCCTTCGACAGTGCACGAGTATAACTTCTGAGGAAGCTTCAAGGACTTAATTTACATACTCATTCATAAAGATAGCTAAACATTCATGTAAACATAGATAGGGAAACATAGACATGCATTCACGTAAAACATCACCATAAGAAGAAGAATTATGTGGTTCACCTCCTCAGGGAAATCACATCCACGGGAGTTGTATCTTATATTATCTTGAGATGGGAATTACACAGTTCCGCTGTGCACACAGCTACATCCTTAGATCTTTCTGGGAAACTCCACACACACAGCTGGGAGCCCTTCTCTAGATCTATTCTCTTCTTCTACAGAGATTACAATGACTCAGACATCAACTTAGACTGTCTGTAAACTCAGTGACTAGCTCTACAGCTATCCAATTCTCTAACTCCTTAACCCTTCTAACCAACCCATCTAACCCTTTTCCCTTTACAATTACACATATATATAGGTGGCCCTGAGGTTCGCACCTTTACAAAACTATGGGCCTTTCCCCAACAGTGATCCCCAAAAACCCTAACCACTGACACGGCTAGGTGTACTTTAGACGCCTCTTGCAGTCGCGTCGCAGCTTCCTGCAGGCTTCGTGATTTTCGGCACAGATCGCGGGTATGGGTGCCGCTTCATCGTTCTTTGCTCCTTGTCCTTCGCCTTCAATGCTTCATCCTGTTGCTCTTCCTTGGTCCGAGCAACCATAACTTCTGTACTTAGCCTTAATGAGGGTAGCTGAGCCCTCTATTCTGCCGCTTCATTTATTGTGGTGGTTGAGCTTTCTACTCGGCCACATTTACTCTTCTTTGGCTTGTGTGCACGAGCTCCGTGATTTCCGGTCCGCACTCTACGGTGAGCTCATCCATCTGGCGCCGTACCGTGCACTGTTCATTTCCACCAAAAATGGTGCTTTTCCTCAAAATTAGCACTTTTCCTTCAAACTTAGTGCTTTTTCCCAAAACTTGGCAGCTTTACCATAGCTGCGGCCTGTGCTCCAACACCTTTCGACGACCAATTACACAAATCCTGATCTTATCTTTGCCAACCGTTGTGCCATTATTTGGCTTATTTTATCGGCGATCGATCGCTTGCCTTTGAGCTTGGTCCTGCCGACTGGTCGCAGTGTTAAACACCAACCCCGCCGACCATTGTGCAGTTTTGTTTGTCTCTTCTCCGATCCTCATCGCTGCATCTGAGTTGCAGCCTTAAGGATTAAATGTGTCGACCATTGCACTGACAATCAGCTTATGTTTCGCCGACCGGATTCCTTTGCCGAGAGCCTTGTCTCTCCCATTGTTGCAGTTTTTAATCTTTTTGAGCCGACCGTTGCGCAAGAACTAGGTGTATATCACCGACTAGTTCGCCGCCGATGCAGTTTATTTGGGAAAACATGACTATGGACTGGTGGGGATGTTAATGAAGACCCGTGTGCAGTTATTTCTAATTCATCAAGCCCCGTGCACTTTAAGTTCCCCACCACCGATACCCTACGTATTAAATGCTCAAGTGTATATATGTAATGGGGTTTTGGCCTTTTTCCCCACCATTTGTGAAGTTAGAGGACCACTGTTCGCATGTCAGAGGGAGAAATCCAAGTTTCCACCAGTCAGAGGACTTGCCACTCGCTCAGTAAGACACTCTGCTGTCGACAGGTAGGTTCAACAACCCTGTTCTGTGTTGAAATATTGTAACTTCTAAGAATATTATATTTGTACTTTATTATTCCGGATATGTTTCATTCCTCCGTGAAGAAATTATTGTATATCCAAAGATGGTTATTCCTCCAACGGAATGTGTTAACTTGGGTTATTAGACTTCCCTAGTGGGGTAGGCCCAGATTCAGTTGTAATGGGGTGTTTAACCCAGTGGTTAAATATTGGGCCGACCTAGTTAGTATAAAAGTCAAGTCGGAGTTGTGTATAAATAGAGGAGGTGTGTTCCTCATTTAACACACATTCACTCACTTGTGATTAGCGCATAGGTGAGAGATATATCTGCTATGGAGGAGAAGGAGCTCATGTTTTGGGATTACATCTTTGTATTTTCTGGTCATCTATATTGAGGAAGCTTTGCTGGGTTTTCTACCCCATGAGGGTTTCCCAGGATAAATCTGTGTCTCTTGTGTTTTTGTTGTGCTTGTTGTTCTTTTAGTGATCCTGTATATGCTATTGTTGTGAAATGGAATGTGATACTGATATTTTATATCTTATCATATTAAATATTAACATGGTATTAGAGCTATCCTGAAGGAAGGCAATGCATGGCACTTATGACACTTGTCTCACTTGCGACAATTTGCAAGTTAGGGTTTTGTATAGCAAAAACTAGTCATTGTGGCACTTTCACTATAAATCCATTTTGGAAAAGGTTCAGGATTTGAAACTTCTACAGGTCGTAGATAACATCCCTCTATAGCTTGTGTCCAAAGGAAAACCTCATATTCATTTTACTTTGTGATTTATGATCCATACAATTTAGGGTTTCTGCCTCTTCTAGATCTCAGTCATAAACAGGTGACCTAGGAAAAAAGGTCATATCTCATGATAGGAAGATCCAAATGAAATTTCGTAAAATGTGATAGGTAGGGAATGGACTGTAGTTTCACAGGTCCACGTTTTAGAGGCCGAAGATGAAACAGTGACATGTGGCGCTTCGTACAAGTTTGCTATACAGTTTCATCCCATAAACAGGTCACGTTGCGATATTTGGCATAACTCTCTCTAAGAAAATCCATTTGAGTTCAGACATATGGGGTTGGAAACATGATAGGTCAGGCTATCACAGGACGAAGTTTCAGACCCTGCAGATTCGCAATTTCAGAGTTGCACTAGAAACAATACGGCCCATCTGAAATGGCTAAACAGAGGAAATCTAAGATGAGGAGGAAGAAGCTCTCACTTAGGGTTTTCAGTTCTTAGGTATGGAAGGAACTGATACAATTTTGGAGAAGCTTTGATAATGGATTTGGAATCCATTCATCATAGATATTAATCCTCCATCAAAATTGTTGTGGGAGGAAGGAGATTGAAGATTAGGGTTTTCAAGTAAACCCTAGCAAAGTTGGGAGACTCATAGGGAAGCGATGAAGAAGGTTTAAATGGCACTGATATCCTATAATCCTAGCACCATGAACATACATAAGATGTTTACAAGTTATCTACATTGGATGGTTAGGGTTTTACCTTTATAGAGAATACTGCTCGGCAGGTATGACTTGAGAAGACACAGGTATGTTTTGAAATCTGATTCTTGATTAAGTTCATAATATGTTTGTCTTCATGTTATTGAAGTTAGTACAATTATTCTTGTTTGATAATGAATGCATGTGAATTACATAAGACATTCATTGATTAAATTTATGACACTTATGATTGTACTAATGCACTTGTGGTGTTGTATGAGGATGATGTTGTTTGCTAACATGAAAGGTACATCAAGAAAGACAAATCAAGTTCTATGACCATGATGACATGGAGACAAAGACTCATCCATAGTCTTTGACCACATAGAATCTCTACTTATGAGGTATGTATGACTTTGTTATACTATGCTTAACCCATGAGATATGTAGGTTCTAGCACAAGGTCTCTAAATCATTGCAAAGAACAAAGAAGATATTGTTTGGGCATAATAATCCAGGTATGTTTTCCTATATCAAGTTAGAATCCTACCTTGTGTTAGGATCTTAGGTAAGTATATGTATAAAATGATCATGACCATACATAATGTTTTGATAGTATTGAGATTATACTAATGAATGTATGATTATGTATGAGATCATGAGGATGGCACTAGTGCACACTTAAGCATGCATAGTGGTACAGAATGAATAGAAGTTCAAAGACATATAGAGATCAAGCGGGAGGCAACCACACAAACATAAAAGATAAGTATTTGAGTTGAATCTCTGAAATAGTAAATGATATTGCTTGTGCATATTTGTATTCCTAGAATATATCATGCATAGTGTAAGCATTCATATAGCATTGAACATTATACTACTAATATGAATATGATGGGCAAGTTGGAAAAACATTCCATTGTTGTTTATCTAGAATGAAACCTCTTTGCTGACATGCTGAGAGCCGTGCACACTCTTGACAGTATGTTCGGGTAGAGATGGAAGACATCTAGATAACCACTGTATGCATACAGGATATGGAAAAGTGTTGTGCCAAAGTATTGGTCAAAGATAGTTGCATGACTATGTGAATCATATCAGTATGCATAGTAGGTTGTCATGTCAACATAATTTGATGATTATGAAGTATTACTAATCATGTGATTAACTTTGATTTGTAGAGAAGATCATGGGATATGATCTACAAAAGAAGGATGATGAACACCTGTTCCAAAGAACAAGTGATGGATGTTCAACAAGAAGACTTACAAATCAAACATACTATAGAAGGATCGTGGCTAGAATATTCTCTTAGAAAGAGGAAGAGGATCATGCCAAGATGTTTGCTCCATGTGGCTAGACAAGACCATTCTCTTAATGGTGTAATTGAAGAAAGATCTGTACAGGTACCTAGGATCGATAGTCATTTGATAAGCTTAATGATCACCATGGGTGATGCGGATTTCAACCTTTGCTACAAGGTTGAAAATGGTGTCTATATACAGATGAAATTATTCTCTTAAATGGATGCAAGAAGGAGCTCACCACAGATTTCAAATGATCTTGAGGCTCATATTAGTAGACCCATCCGATGAGAGATGGCACGGATAGATATGTAGAAGATCACTCAATGCAGAGTGTGAATGATGTTCAGTCACAGAGGGAGAATTGATAGCTTCTTGACAAGCTTGGGATTTACCATAAGTAAAGCTGATTCTAACCTTTACCTTAAGGTTATGGATGATGAACCTATCATACTATTACTGTATGTGGATGATCTCTTTCTGATAGGGAATGAGAAACAGATCATGGAAAGTAAGAAGAATCTAGCTATAGGATTTGAGATGAAAGATCTCAGATTGATGCATTACTTCCTAGGTTTGGAAGTATGGCAAGGCCCAGAAGGAATCTTTCTCAATCAGGGAAAGTATGTTGTGGAAATCTTGAAAAGATTTGATATGTTGGAATGCAAATCCATGGCCACTCCCATGGATTCCAACTTGAAGCTGTTAGCTGATGACTCATCAGAGTTAGTGGATGTGACTCTGTACAAACAGATTATTGGGTCATTGATGTATCTGACGAATACCGGGCCAAATATATGCTTTGCTGTGAACACCTTGAGTCAGTATCTAATGGAACCTAGGTGTGTTCACTTGATAGCTGCAAAGCATGTGATGAGGTACCTAAAGGGTACGATGGACTTTGGTCTATCTTATCTTGGAGATCATGACTTTAGATTGTATGGCTACACAAATGATGATTGGGATGGAAGTGTATTAGAAAGGAAGAGCACAATAGGTGGATGTTATTGTCTGGGATCTACCGTGATCTCATGGTTTAGCAGAAAGTAGTCTAGTGTGGCTCTCAGCACAACTGAAGCGGAATATATTGTTGCTTGATCTGCTAGTTGTGAAGCGATATGGCTTCAGAATTTGTTATCAGGATTGTTTGACTTGGAGATGGACCCCACTGTGATCTTGTGTGACAATCAGAGTTGTATCAAGATGAATAAGAATCTAGTGTTCCATGATAAGTCAAAGCACATAGAGATACGATATTTCTATATACGGTATATGGTGTAGAAAGGAACTATAAAGCTTGAATATGTGGGCACTAATGAACAAGTTGCTGATGTATTGACCAAACCTCTATCTCGAGTAAAGTTTGAGTATTTCTGAGACAAGCTTGGTGTAGTTCAGAAGGACCCTCCTCGAAAGGGGGAGTGATATGGTCGTTGATGATGAGATTGCCTATATCGAAGGTAAGGTCGATGATGTGGATACTTGTATTGATGATGTGGATACTTGTATCGATGATGAGGATACTTGTATTGATGATGTGGATACTTGTATTGATGATTTTTGTTATACCTCCATATTTCACAGTGTCACATCTTCACCATAAAAATAGTTGACGACACTTCCCCTACTGCTTAAAACACCCAGAAGAGAAATATGATGAATGATCCTTGAAGACAAACCTATCCTTTCAAGAATCAACCCACCTAAGACTTCATATACCTACACTATTGTGCCTTGCTCAGCATTGAGGGAGCAGTAGTCCCCACTACTGCGCTATTCTTCTTCTCTGCCACGTAGTACTACCGCGCTATGCTCAGTTCAAGGGGCGCGGTACTCCTTTTTTAGCCTTTTTGCCATGGCTTGTGGGATCTTGATTTTTGAGAGATTTTTGAGGATTGGTATCCCTGATTCGATCCTAACTCACTTTCTTAGATTAGTGGGCCTGATCCACTAAACACTCCCAAGATCCATCATTCTCTCTTGTTGGTTAACCTTACTACACACTATAAGAGAGTGTTGGCTGCTTCTCGGATAGACCCGGGTTTTCAGGATGCGCAACAACAAACACCCCTTGGCGCATTGGCCCTCTCGACAATGAGCTACGCAGCAACTCGAAGTCTCACCCGAAGTGGCTATGGGGGGGCTAAGGAATCAGGCTTCCTTAACCTAGGCGATGCAAAGACTGCAATCTTCCTCCTCTCTCTTCCGAAAGGATTCCTCGGAGCGGAACGTCTTACTCTTCCGCAGATTTCTCGGTGCAATAGCACTGAGACTCACGCGTACCAGCCCAGCTGCATGATATCTCCGCTTCGACGCACGAGGCGCTTACCCTCGGTGTCCGATATTATAATGTTCCTGGCCCTGCGCCACGGCGTAGCAACACAATCCTCAAGCGCCGCAGCGGCAGTGTTCTACAGACTCCTTCGACACTTAACAATTATAAATTCAAAGGAAGCTTCAAGAACTTACTTAACACATTCATCAAGATAACGCAATGTTCATGTAAACACAGATAGTAAACTAAAACATGCATTCACACAACACAACATCATAACAACGAGAATTATATAGTTCACCTCCACGGGGAAATCACAATCACTGGAACAGTTATCTTATATTATCTCAAAGTGGGATTTACACAGTCATGCTGTGCACACAGCTACAGCCTTAGATCTTTCCAAGAAACTCCACGCACACAGCTGGGAGCCCTTCTCTAGATCTAGTCTCTTCTTCTACAGAGATTACAATGGTTCAGACGTCGACTCAGACTGTCTGCAACTCAAGGATTAGCTTCACAGCTATCCAGTTCTAACTCTTGTCTTCTCACAACACAGTAGAAAACAATCAACAACCAACCCTTCTCCCTTATCAATTATACATATATATAGGTGGCCCTGGGGGTCACACCTTTACAAAAATGTGGGCCTTTCCCAGCAGTAATCCCCAAAAACCCTAACCGCAGACATGGCTAGGTGTACTGTAGGCGCCGCTTGCAGTCACATCACCGCTTCCTGTAGGCTTCGTGATTTTCGGTGCAGATTGCGGGTATGGGCACCGCTTCATCATTCACTGCTCCTTGTCCTTCACCTTCAATGCTTTAGTCCGTTGCTCTTCTTTGGTCAGAGCAACCATAACTTCTATACTTAGCCTTAATGAGGGTAGTTGAGCCCTCTATTCCGTCGCTTCATTTATTGTGGTAGTTGAGCTCTCTACTTGGCCACATTCATTCTCCTTTGACGTGTGCGCCCGAGCTCCGCGATTTTCGGTCCGTAATCTGTGCTGAGCTCGTCCATCTGGCACCGTACTGCGCACTTGTTCACGTCTGCCCAAAAATTGGTGCTTATTCAAAATTAGCACTTTCGCTTCAACACTTATGTTTTTTCCTCAAAATTCGCAGCTTTACCATAGTTGCGGCCTAGGCTCCAACAGGCCCCTAACACTTACTTGTGGCTCGTCCCCGAGCCACTCGCACTAGCATGTGGGTGCTTTACTTGCGCATCTGCTTTTGCTTGGGTCTCAGCAAATGCTTTCTTCCACTGCGCAATAGCGGAGTCCATTTCATCGACGCACTCCACAACTGTCTGCACCATTTCTGTAGTGGCTTCTTCTTCAGTTATGCCATCAACCATCTGTTGGGATTCAGCAATTTCTTTGATCTTTACCTCGGCTTGGGAAGCAAGTTCAGCATACTCATCCATAAATGGCTGAATGCTGTTAGTGAGTTTAGCATCTTCATTCCTGAGCTTGTGCAGTTGCTGTTGTATTCTGTGCACTTCACTCATTTTCCTCATTTTTGCTAAGCCTTCTAAGGCCTTAGCTTCCTCAGTCAGAACAGTTAGGGACTGTTCTGTGGCTTCGACCTGTTCCAAAAGGTTGACTTTGAAAGGGAGCTTCTCAAGATCAGTCCAAGCCTCCATAGCTTGCGTCATCAGGTTCTCGGCTTCGTCTCCTCTGGAATTCATCTGTGTGGAAGCTCTGCGCAGTGCTTCAAATTGTTCCTGCCTATCATCTGTAGAATGCGCTGCAACACGAGCTTCTAACTCAGCGATCTGTGTTCTACGGTCTTCAGCCATAGCAACTATTTCCTGCTCTAGGGCTTTCACCCTTCCACCAATAATTTGAACTTTCTCAACCAGAGGAAGGTCTGGTTGAATCTCGCAGGCGGGCATCTCCTGGGAGATTTCATCAACTACGTTTCTTATCCCAGTGTCTTGTGCCTCCTAAAGTGCAAGTTTCTCAGAGATGTTCTTATAACCTGCCTTCAGCTCTATCTCCTGTGATTGCAGTCTTTGGTTTGCATGGAATGTGGAGAGCTCTCTAGCTCTCAGCTCAATAGATACCTTCTCTTGCACTAACTGCAAGGTTTCTATCAGAATCAAAGACAAATTTACTTCAATGGGGCCAACTGTGCTTACCTGCAGTGCGGCCAAAGGATCCGGAAGTTTCATGCTTGTAGGCGGAATGCGCACAACAATATGCCTCTCTGCAAGTACTTCAACTCGCTCGGTACTTGTAGTTGCTTGTGGTGCCTGCGAACTGGATGCTGGCGCATGGGTCTGCGCAACTCTTCCTGCGAGACCTTTTATCTCCACGAACTGCAGGTCCAGAGCACTTCTGATGTGAGCGTGTGTGGTCCGCAGCTCACAAAATTGCTCTTTCAAGTATTGGTCAATCCCCGAGGAAATGGTCTCAGAGGGATGCGACACCTTCTGCTTCTTGGCTACTGGTTTTGTTGAACCTTCATCACTTCTTTGCTCAGTCGCTTCCTTACCCTTATCCTTCTCTTGCGCAGCAAGGGGTGGCATCGCGGATGGGACTTCGGCGGCCTCCCTCCATTCATCCGACCAAGACTTGACAGTTTCTTCAACATATTCAGTGGTCATCCTGTAAAGGCCTATAGCCCATTCTTCTTGAATGCCGCAAGGGCGGAGGTAAATTTCGTGCAAGTTGGCAGAGAAGACCAACTTGGTTCCATATCTTCGTGCTGTCTCCTCACTCAGCCTCGGCATTTCCTGAATGGTATCTTTGAGGAGATGGTAATATTCACAAAAGACAGCGTGGTTCATCTTACGCTTCGTGGGATTACTAGAATCCCAGAGGTTCACATAGCGCATTCCTGCAACCTCTCTTGCGCGTTGCGGAAGGAACTGAGTGTTGGGGGGCTCCTTCCACCCAACAAAGGCGCATAAAATCAAAAGCCAAGAAAAATGGAACAACTGACTGGCGGTGTCCTGGACGTTCCGGCAGTCTTCCAAGAAAGAATTGAGGAGGAAGAGAGACCAGTTGTACTGCTCTCCCTTCGCAGCTGCGATTGCGAGCTCCACGACAGCTCCAGTAACTTCTTTAGGTCTGCACTTCGTGAGAAGTCTGCCTGCAAGCAGACTGCCTGTAAATCTAAGTGCTTCATCCTCAACTATAGTGAGGTCATAATCCCGACCTCCTCTTGTCAATTTGTATTTTTGCACCAACTGTGCAGCCAACTTTCTGTCCTTATCTTTACCAACAAAATGAATATTGGGGTCCTTACCAACCTTAGATAGGCTGGTAATACGATGAATCAAGTCGACATTTAAATCGATTGGCCTCCCCAGCCAAAGGTAACCACCATGAATGTAGGATAGCAGTGCCTTAACAACTGCATTGACTTCATTGCTACGCCCGAAGTGCGGTAGCTTTAACAGGTTCAACAGTCCCGGTTTCTCTAAATTTGCTGCAAATTCCTTCAGGACGAATTCATCAACCTTTCTGGTGGGATTATGGACTACCGTCAGATAGCGATCAGGCGCAAACTGAGGATACGTTCTGTAGTCTCCCAGGTTGAAATCAGAGAACTTGACCAGTGGAAGGTGTCCAAGCAGGGACCCTTCTTGTCGCACGACTTCCGCCATTGGAGGCAGCGGAATCGAATATTTTGCATTCTTCGAAATATGCACCTCTGGTGCATCATCTAGACGCCGTGGAATGTAATTCACCATAGTGGCCAACGGATCTGGAATGGGCTCGTCCGGCTGCTGCGGCTGAGACACCCTTGTTCCCAGAGATTGCCTGGGATCAGTCCAACCAGGGTGTGTGTAAGCCGAGGTCGTCACCGGGTTAGTCATGCCGAAATCTAAGCCTCTGCGCTTAAATTGATGAACAATTTCTTCAGTGGACAAGTTCTTCGTCGTGAACCAGTATAGACAACAAGGAATTGAGTAGACAAATGGCAGAACAGCGTAGGATACGAATGCTGAAAACAAAGGAAGCAGCCTGCACAACTCGGCTCTGAAAACAATAACTTAGATTTTCAAACAAGATACTATGCAACTTGAGAAAAGTAACCCGAAGATATACAAGTGCGGGGTATTTATAGCTAAAGACGATAGTAAATGCGGACAAGTGGGGCTAATAGCTGTAGGTGCCTATGCATGAGTTGACAACCCCCCTACCCGCGCGCCTCTGCGGTGCATTAATTGTGATGGACGAGCTCTGACAGCCTTCCGGGAGAAGCTACAGCTTTCAGCGCATGACATAAATGCGAATCTTAGGGAGATCAAGCCGACTCTGTCAGAGCGGATACAATTAAATGGTGAGATTATCCTTCATTAATGTTCAAAGCGGCTATAGGACTACCGTAATTCAAATTTTTCGGTGGGTCATTTCAGCATAGGTAACTGTGCATATAGAGGGGTCCACAACGAGAACTCCTCAAGCGGCAACTTGACACAGGGAACTCCACAAGAGTGACAGTGTGATAAGCCGGGACAAAACTTCGCAAGAGCGCAAAATAGAGTCACTCCAAACAAACTTTAATGACATGCGCGGATGTTTCAAGGAACTGCGCGGGAAGCTAGAGACTGAAAGTGTCTCGTGACTTCCGTGTAGACTGTGATAATGCAATGCCTCTTTCAACTACACTGGACATCTGCACTTCTTTAGCAATGTATTTAAGTCGACAGGGCGGAGTGGCCGTTGCGATAAAGCTTGAGCTGACTCCCGTTGATCATTGTGGGCAGCAATTCTCCATTAAGATTCGCAAGCTGAACTGCTCCTCCTTCTGTTATCTTTATGACCCGAAAAGGTCCTAACCAATGTACACAAAACTTGCCTGGAAACTTGATGAATTTACTATCATAGAGGAGTACCAAGTCTCCTTCTTGAAAGATTTTGTTCTTAATATGACTGTCATGCCAAGCTTTCTGTCTTGCCTTCTGTACTTGTTGATGGAATCCGGCTAAAAGTTTGTCTTCTTCTAAGGCAAGCAATTGCGAGAGTCTTTCACTCATAGTATCAGTATCTTCCATTTATGTAATTTGCGCAATTCTGAAGCTGGGAACAATGTATTCCATGGGCATAACTGCTTCTTGTCCATACACCAAACTGAAAGGTGTGTGACCTGTTAATTTCTTGCATGTGGTTCTGTAAGCCCATAACACAGCTGTGACTCTGAGGTCCCAATCATCTCTTCGTTGATTACAGATCTTCGTCAGGGCAGTCTCAAGAATCTTATTGAATGCCTCCACCGTACCATTAGCTTGAGGGTGGTAGGGTGTACTCTTATTGTGACTAATGTGGAATTCCTCGGTAAGGGCCTCTATAGTCTCATTCAGGAAATGTGTACCCCGATCACTCATTAGAATTAGTGGACATCCAAATCTAGTGACAATGTTTTCAAAAATGAACTGCGTGGCAGTGACAGTGTCGCAGTTCTTAACGGGCTTCGCCTCAGCCCACCTGGTGAGGTATTCAGTAGCTGTGATGATGTATCTTGCACCGGTTCTCTTTCCTGGTGGGTTGATAGGTCCTACAAAATCAATGGCCCACTTATCAAAAGCACGCAGTGTTATCTGGGGTCTTAGCGGCATTTCATCTCTCCTTAAAGGTTTTCCTATTCGCTGGCACACATCGTAACATTTGCAGAATTCCTTAGTATCCTTGTGTAATGTTGGCCACCAAAGTCCTGCGGCTAAGATCTTCTGCGCAGTCGGCTTTCCTGCGAAATGGCTTCCTGCAGTACCTGAGTGCGCTTCTGCGATGATAGAGTTCTTCTCATGCGGTACGATACATCTGCGCAAGACTTCATCGGGGCCCAGCTTATAGAGCTGGCCGGCTATCAAAGTGAAGTCTGCGGCTTTAAAAACAAGTTGCTTCTTTTGCTGGATTGTAAACTCAACTGGCGCTTGCCCTGTAGTGAGAAACTCAAGAATAT
The DNA here is from genome assembly GCA_027924585.1 of Larix kaempferi. NCBI lineage: Eukaryota > Viridiplantae > Streptophyta > Pinopsida > Pinales > Pinaceae > Larix > Larix kaempferi. The sequence goes on along the minus strand of BSBM01001025.1, from coordinate 793,791 downwards.
CGGAATAATACTCATCGGCTGCTTGAACAGAAAACAACTGCGCATCAGGCAGATTGTCCTCCAGATTTGTATGTTCCTCCCCTAACTCTAGCCTAGATAAATGGTCAGGTCCTGCATTCAATCTACCTGGCTTCACAATAACCTCAAAATCATACTCCTGGAAGAGCAGTAGCCATCTGCAAATTCTTCCCCCTAACACTGGCTTATTGACTAAGTATTTCAAAGCAGGATGGTCAGTATACATTTTAAAATGTGCGCCCAATAGATAGTGTCTGAACTTCTGTAGGGCATACACCATAGCTAGTCCTTCTCTTTCTTTAGTGGTGTAGTTCTTCTCGGCTATAGAGAGTTTTCTGCTAGAGTAAGCAATGGGGTGGTCAATACCTCCTTCTCCCGGTTGTGTAAGCACAACCCCCAATTCTATGGAAGAAGCATCTACATGAACATGAAAGGGTTTTCTCCAGTCTGGGAAAACTAGAATAGGCGCAGTGATCATTTTTTCTTTAGGTGTATCCAAGCTCTGTTGGCATTCTTCTGTCCATTGGAATTTTGAATCCTTTTTCAGCAATCTTTCCATAGGCGCAGTTATCTTTGCATAACCCTTGATAAATTTCCTGTAGTACCCTGTATGTCCCAATGTAGTGTGCAATTGTTTGACTGAGTTGGGCACAGGTAAATTAGCAATGATGGCAACCTTTGCAGGATCCATCAGGAGTCCTTGTCTGCATACAATATGACCCAACAAAATACCAAAAGGAGCACAAAAGATACATTTTTTCAAGTTAAGGGAAATCTGATACTGTCTACATTTTTCTAACATCATGTGTAGTTTCCCTATATGGTTCTTTAGTAAGCCAAACACAGTCCAGTCATCAAAATAGACTTCGAGAAACTTATGAATGAATTCTTTAAAAACAGCAACAACGACTCTAGAGAAGATAGCAGGTGCGTTTTTAAGACCAAAGGGCATTACCGTATACTGGAATGAGCCCCATTCAGTCACAAAAGTGGTCTTATGGTGGTCTTCTGGATGGATTCTGATCTGATGGTATCCCGAAAAGCCATCAGTGAAGGAGTAAGCCTCTTGTCCTCCAACATTATCAAGCACTTCGTTTGTAAAGGGAGTTGGAAATGGATCATGCGCTGATGCGTCGTTCAGCTTGTGCAAGTCCACGCAGATTCTTATTTCACCTTTTTTCTTTTTATCTTGTACCACCATAGGACTAATCCAATCACTTTCCTCTACTGGCTCAATAATACCTGCTGCGAGCATTTTATCAATTTCTTCTCTAACTTTTTCTTTATATCGCGGGTTCAACCTGTACGGGCGTTGTTTTACTGGCTTGGCATCTGCTTTCAGAGGTATGCACATAACTCCTAAGTCTCCTAATATGCCTTTCATTTCTGTGAACTTGGTAGGAAAGATATCCTGGTAGTCACGTAATAAATCTGAAATATGACCAACAGTTTCATCATCCCAGTAATCTCCTATAGAAGCAAACTTGGGTTCGGCTTCTGTACCTATGTTAATCATTTTGAGTTTGATGTGTTCTGTAATGGCAGGGATATCAAGCTGAGGACCTTTGACATTGCGCGTCCCTTCTGATTCTAGAATATTGATGTTGCGAGGATCCTCTTCCTCTTCTCCAGTGGTGAAATTATAGCATTCCAGGGCATGTTCCATCTGGACAGCCCAATCTGGTTGGGAATATTCTGGTAATGGACACTGTTCAAATACCTTCTTTCTAATACACTTTAAAGCGTGGTCGATGCTTGGATGTTCTGACTCAAAGCTGAAGGTAAGTTGAAAACTTTCCATCATAAGAGGCCAAGTGATAGTGCCTTTGCACAATTCTGTTTCAGTATACCAGTTCCTTGGAACTATATCCAACGTGTGGATGAATAGGTGAACCCACTCATCTTCTGGAATATCTGACCATTGCTGAATACATGCTTCAACGTGTGACCTGGGGTCACTCTGTCCATCATATTTGGGCAACACTTTTGCTGTAGTTCCCTGAAATCTGCACAGTATCAATTTGAGACAGTCTTTCCATGTGTCAATATTCTCTTTATGCGCACCCCACCATCTTGCGGGTGTAGCGCGTAGTGTTATTTTCAATGCTTGTATGCGCTACTGATCTGGGATCTGTTGTTCATATGTATGTATGAATTCACTTACTTCAGTTAAACCATCAAATATTGGAGTGTTATTCAATTCTGTGCCAATCCATCGAATTGATTTAGTCATCATGGCGCAACACCTTGTAGAAACCTCATGTAAGCAATTCTGTCAGTTTTCCAGTCCTGCTTCTGAATCTGATGTGCACGAGCTATCACATCGCCAGCTGATATGGCCGTTTGCTGTGGGATTGACATAGTCATTATGACCAGCAGTCATCTGATACAAACTTTCCATGTGGTGCACTTCTTCTTCTGCCTGAATGGGTTCAATATATAGTGGTCCTTGAAGTGGGTCAAGCGGTGCGATGACCCTGATCTGCTCATCTTCAAAGGTCATCTGTCTTTTCTTTAAATTAATGACAACCAAATTATCGAATGCCCAGTCTATGCCTAAAAGTGCTGGATAAGGTCTACTATCATCCAGAATTTTGATTACTTCAAAGTCTGCGGAACTTCTTACTCCTTCAATATCAATAGGTACATTGGGTAGTCTGTCCAATGGAGAGACTCGTTGCTGATTCGCAAGTCTTAGTTGGATAGGAGATCTTGTAAGCTAAGGGCTACCCATCTGTTCCCATGTCTGCATGGTGAGAACATTGACTTCGGAGCCTAAATCTAAAATGACTTCGTCCATTTCAAATGCTCCAATCTGTGCTATGAGCCTCATCTCTTTTCCAGTTCTAGTATGACTCCCAATCTGGTGAACAGCACGCTGCGGTGTATTCATCGAAGCAGATTGTTGACACTTATCCAATAGGTGTTGAAGTTCCATAGTTGCTTTTTCATTACGCAACAACTTTAAGCAGTTTCTTAGGAAAGAATGAACACTGCCTAGTTTGTCCTCATCATCATCAGGCCTTCCAGATGTAGTTGCCTGTTCTTGCACCAGGTTGTCTTGTCTTAGCACTTGGGATCTGATATCATTATGCGGAATTGCGACGGAAGTTGAAGCTTGCGGGTCTGAGAAATACTCTTGAGCTTGCTTGAATGCTTCTTTTTGCTTCTGCAGGTCGAGCGGAGATGGTTTAATATTAGCGCGGCGCACCCATTGCGTCGCTTGCTTTCCAGTTCCCAACTCTGGTGCACCAGTGGTTGCTCCACTGCGCGTCACTATATTAACTGTAGGATCTGGTTCTCTTTTTTCTGCTCCAATTAATTGAATATTCTGATTAACCTGTGGCGTCTTTGCTTGCATCTTAGCCATCAACTGAGGGCAATCTTCAATGACATGATCATAAGATTTACAATATCTGCAGATGGTTGTAGGATTTTGGCAATCCCTTGCATAACGGCCTTGAGCTCCGCAATTATAACAAGTGATCTGTCCTCTTCCTCGACCAAAACCTGCTGTGCATCCGTGACCCCTATAATTTCCTGGTCGGCCTTCGCGAGTTTGGTCATACTGTGGACCTGCTGTGGGTCCTTGTGCCTCTGATTGTACTCTATAAACATCATGTTTTCTTGCCATCATAAGATCATATGCTCTGCAATTGTTCTCATCATGGCCTACTGATTTACAGAAATTGCAATATAGATTCTTTGGAGTTTGTACGTATTTCTGTAACAAGTGACATTCTTGTGGTCTGTGACCTCTAGTTCTACAGATTTCACACCAAGGTCCCTGGGCCTGTGGTAAAGGGTTAGGTGCTCCAGTTGCAATATACTCTATGAAAACGGGACAATGGTGCTTTGAATGAACTTGCGCTTTACATTTTGTACACCAAATTTCTTCTTTAACATCCTTTCCTTTCTTAATATCATGGACTTGCAAGGTTAGGTTTGCTAATTGGTTTTGCAACTGCGCAACATCTTTGCTTGTTCCAACAATTGGTGAAGCTTCTAGTTTCATAGCCATCTCTAGAGCTTGTTCCTGAGTAGTGAGATTCTGTTGCATAAGAGGAAGTCTAATGTGTGGAAGCAACGCAGCAATGAACCATTCCTTATGCTGCTGCGGTGCAAACTCAAAGCTTACTTGATCTATCAAGGCTTTGAACTTCTGGTCAAAGTCCCATACTGACTCTGTGGGTAACTGTTTTATATCTTTGAGTTCTGTTATACATTGTGATTCTGATTTAGGTTTCTTGAATTCCCTAATCATAGCATTTCTGACATCAGCAAGCGTTCTATTCTATGCTGCTGAGTATTTCATGAACCAAGTTAAGGCTCTTTCTCTTAGTGTGGTTGCTAACTAAACCAACTTAACAGCATCATCATTAATTTGCTTAATTGTCCAAATGGCTTCACATAGGAACCAGTGCTGCTCAGGGTCTTCTAGCCCTGTTCCTCTAAAAGTTGGTAGCTTCATGTCATCACCCATCCTTCTTGCGCGAGGTTGATGTGGAGGTGCTGTAGCACTGCCTCCGAGATGGTTAAACAACGGTGGTGCTGAGGTACTAGAAGTGCCATGCGGGCTACTAGAAGGTGTTACTGCGGGGTTATACTGAGCCCCGTTTGGCTTTTGCGGTGTAAAAGGGTGATAAGGGATATGAGCACTCCCTTGTCTCTCTATATGGCTCGCTCTAGGAGCTTGACTATCTTCTGGGCTAGACTCAAAAGAATGTTGGTCAATGCCTACTTTATACCATTTTCCACTACGAGTGCAACCAATAAGTTCAAGATCACTATCAGAGTCTGCAGACATTACTTGTCTATGCTACTCATCGAAAGCTATGCATAGTTTTCCTTTTTCATACAGAAGCATTTTAATCCATAAGTTCAGAGAATTTAAGAACTTACCCCTGTGTGCTTTGAAGAAGCTCCTCTCAGCTTCGCTGAAGCTTGTTCTCATATCTACTACAAACTCAATGATGAAGCCTTCTAGCAGACTGTTCAACCAAAAGTCTACTGCGTGGGACACAGAATTATCTACCCGCTTCAAAATGCTAACTAGCTCAGGCGTCCAAGCGACGGGTTGATCAATATGCACAGTGGGTCTAGTATCCTCTAGCTTGGCTACCCATGCATGCAACTCAAGTGCAAATGTGACAAAGAAAATTTCATGAAGGTCAGTATAAATATGCTTCTGCAACCAGTCTTCTGTCTGAAGCCTAATGCTTCTATTTTCTCGTTCAGTGAACTCTCTAGCCTTTGAATCAAACCAGTCTTGAATTTCTTTAGCTGTAGGATTCCAGTAGCACATTACCTTCAAAATAATATGGTTGAAGCCGACAACGAAACCATTCGTTGGATGAGCAAGTCTCAGGGCAACAAGTTGCAAGGCAACAGAACCATTTGTTGGCTTATCTCGCACGTTGCCGGAATAACAAGTCTTAAGGCAACGGAACCATTTGTTGGCTTATCTCGCACGTCGCCGGAATAACAAGTCTTAAGGAAATGGAACCATTTGTTGGCTTATCTCGCACGTCGCCGGAATAACAAGTCTTAAGGCAACATAACCATTTGTTGGCTGCTTCTCGGACAGACCCAGGTTTTCAGGATGCGCAGCAACAAACACCCCTTGGCACACTGGCCCTCTCGGCAACGAGCTGCGCAGCAGCCCGAAGTCTCACCCAAAGTGGCTATGGGGGGGCTAAGGAATCAGGCTTCCTTAACATAGGCGATGTGGAGACTGCAATCTTCCTCCTCTCTCTTCCGGGAGGATTCCTCAGAGCGGAACGTCTTACTCTTCCACAGATTTCTCGGTGCAACAGCGCTGAGACTCATGCATACCATCCCAGCTGCACGATATCTTTGCTCCGGCACATGAGGCGATTACCCTCAGCGTCTGATATTGTAATGTTCCTGGCCCTATGCCACGGTGCAGCAACACACTCCTCAAGCACCGCAGCGGCAGCGTTCTATAGACTCCTTCGACACTTAACAATTATAAATTCAAAGGAAGCTTCGAGAACTTACATAACACATTCATCAAGATAACGCAATGTTCATGTAAACACATATAGTAAACTAAAACATGCATTCACACAACACAACATCATAACAACGAGAATTATATAGTTCACCTCCACGGGGAAATCACAATCACTGGAACAGTTATCTTATATTATCTCAAAGTGGGATTTACATAGTCCTGCTACGCACACAGCTGCAGCCTTAGATCTTTCCAGGAAACTCCACGCACACAGTTGGGAGCCCTTCTCTAGATCTAGTCTCTTCTTCTCTAGAGATTACAATGGTTCAGACGTCGACTCAGACTATCTGCAACTCAAGGATTAGCTTCACAGCTATCCAGTTCTAACTCTTGTCTTCTCACAACACAGTAGAAAACAATCAACAACCAACCCTTCTCCCTTATCAATTATACATATATATAGGTGGCCCTGGGGGTCGCACCTTTACAAAATTGTGGGCCTTTCCCAGCATTAATCCCCAAAATCCCTAACCGTGGACATGGCTAGGTGTACTGTAGGCACCGCTTGCAGTCACGTCGCCGCTTGCAGTCACGTCGCCGCTTCCTGCAGGCTCCGTGATTTCCAGCATAGATTGCGGGTATGGGCATCGCTTCATCATTCACTGCTCCTTGTCCTTCGCCTTCAATGCTTTAGTCCATTGCTCTTCCTTGGTCAGAGAACCCATAACTTCTGTACTTAGCCTTAATGAGGGTAGCTGAGCCCTCTATTCCGTCGCTTCATTTATTGTGGTAGCTGAGTTCTCTACTCGGCCACATTCATTTTCCTTTGACGTGTGCGCGCGAGCTCCATGATTTTCGGTCTGTAATCTGTGCTGAGCTCATCCATCTAGCACCGTACTGCGCACTTGTTCACATCTGCCCAAAAATTGGTGCTTATTCAAAATTAGCACTTTCCCTTCAACACTTGTGTTTTTTCCTCAAAATTCGCAGCTTTACCATAGCTGTGGCCTAGGCTCCAACAGAGAGAGGCCTTCCATGAGCAAAGGGGGAGGAATCTTGGAGACATCAAACTTATGATCTTGAATCTTTATGGAGATAGCTAGAGGATAAAGCACTTGGAGCTGGGAGTTGGCTTGGACATCAAGCAACCATTGTAAGTGACTTCAAGTTGGTAATAAAACATAACTTGTCTTGTTTCCCAAATCATGTATGTTGATCTTGTTTCAATCATATGATTTGTATCTTTTATAGATTTAGGTCCTAACTCATATTTCAAGTTTCTATAGAATCGTATATGCTTGTATCTTGGTTTCACTCTGACAGGTTCATTCGCGAGGACTTGGAGATTGGAGCAACTGCTAGGACAAGCAATTGAATCGAAGGTCAGTTAGATCTCTTCCATTTCTTACAACAATATAATCTTGAGATATTTGTTTAGATCTAGGAATTCAAGGTAGAATTTGTTGTCTTTTTGTCTTAGTTTAGAGTCAGTTAAAGTCTACTTTAACCTAAGAGAGTTTCTACCTATCCGTAGGGAGAAATTTCTACAACAAAAAATGGCGACTCCGCTGGTTTGAACCCCATTTGATTGATTTACCACACTTTCAGTCATTTTTTATTGTGATTCTTCTTTCTCTTCAAACCAGTACTGAATCTTGGTCTCTTTGACCTTTATTCACCCCTCCTCTCTACTTCTTTCCTCCATCTGTGATCAGTGAGTCCTCTGGGTCTGCAGCAACCTTGAAAAATTCAATCTCCTTTTCAAAAGTTGCATTTTTCCATCCTTTACAACAGTACCGCGCCCCCACTACTATCTATAGCGTGGTAGTACCGCGTACCCAACACTCTTACCAGAGCAGTAGTGTACCAGTACCGTGCTCTAGCCTGTTTCTGCCATGCGGTAGCATCTGCATTTTTTCAATTTTTTCTTGCCTGTTTGGTTTCCCAAGTCATTTTTGATTTTCTCTACTTTAGTTTGGTGTTTTCTGTTGCTTATTACTATCCTGTTCATTGCACAGTCTTTGTGGTTTGTTTATTTCTCTTGTGAGCTTGATTATTTTATGAGTTAGTGGCATTATTTGCACATTGGGTCACCCCTTCAGTCTGATTGCATTGGCTTGATCTTCCCATCACAACCAAACTGTTACTACTATCCTCTCTTACAGGATTGTGCATTTTCATAATCACATTGTTCTTATAATTATCATCTTTTCCATTATTATCATTAAAATCTATATTGGAGATTGTTATTGCAGAACATTTGTGTTGTTTGGATTGAAATGATCTAGCAGTATTATGGTGCATTAGGAAGTGAACCATTCAATTTGCCACATAAAATCTCACTTTTTGAAGCATTCTAGTTTCAAGATCAGTGAATTGGAAAGAAGTGTTTATTTCAGTTTGGCTTTACTTAGAAAAAGAAAACAATTTTTTTTTTGTTTTGAAGTGGTTTTTCATTGTTTGTGAAAGTATCATGCATTTATGATCGAAGAACTCTCTCTTTTACATAGCTAGTTTTCATCGAATACAAGGCTTATTTCGATTCATTCTCACTTGCATGGTTTGGGTTGTCACAACACCACCAAGTTTCATGTCCATTTACCCGATTGAGTAATACAACCACTAAAATTAATCCCCCTAACTAAACCAACATTAACCTCACTTGAGGAAATCAAAAGAATTTGGTAGTTAGGTAGGACACCGGGGATAAGCATCAAAATAATTCCCCCTTGCCATCTTCATCTGAGACATAGCTGTTGTCCTCTAGGGAACTAAAATCCTCTAGTATTTATTGACATGGTCATAGACTAGTTTGTGGAGGGGCCTCCAGACTATTTTTAACTTTCAGGGGTTATACTGCCGCGAGATTGAGAATCGGACGGACTCTGTGGAATGCCGCACTCCACTTAGCCCTAAGGCAACATCGATCATTATCTTCCTTGTATTCATAGTAATGCAAGGGTGATAAGGCAGAAGCACTAAAAACCTTTTCCAACATGTCATGAATGAGGTAGCTTAGTGAATTTTCTACTAGGGCTCTTTTACCCAGGATCCCTTTCTGTAGAGGGATATCCTTCTCATATTGGTCTCTCACATTGTATTGTTTGACTTGGATTTCATCACCTTGCGAAGGATACAACTTGTTGAGGTCTTCAGCTCTTAGTTAGGAGTTTGCTTGTTATCTCATCTTAGTAGAGGGTCATTTTTCTTTTTTAGTGATTGCTTGTTGGCATTCTGGCCATTGTTTTTATCAGCTTGCTTACTGGGACGCTGGTCTCAGTATAGATTTTAGAGCTTGCTTTTTTGGCCTGCGAGCCTTGCTTTTTCTAGCTCCTCTTTTGCACACTTGGCTGCATTAGAGTTTTTGAGTTCTTTGTTACGAAACTGTCTCCGGATTTCGTATTCCTTTCATTATGTCAGAACCACCACGGAGATCATGAAGAGTATAGGGCAAAAGCCCTCCACCACCACCACTGCCATGGACCTTCGGTCCACCTGCATCATGTATTCCCGCCCTTCCTGGCCGTGGTGCCGATCGAGGGAACATTCCACCGTCGATACACACTACATCTTCAGTTCTGCCTGTAACTGTTACTCACAGCATGGTCTCCGAACCTCTTGCAGTTTCTGCAACCACTAGTACATCTGAGATTCTCACTGTCACTTCACCCACTGTTATTCCAGATATATCTGCCACAGTGGACAACATTACAGCGGCTGAATCTAGTACAACCCAAGATACTAGACCGGAGGCCATCCTCCTCCCCGATGTCAACAATTCCCTTCCACTAGAAACTTTCTATGATGACACGGAAGGATTTGTTGGCACCACTGAGGGATCCGACCAGGATATATCTGGATTGATTCCAGTCCCAGGCGGGTACATCAAAGTTATCGAAGAAACCCAACTTCCTGATACACCTTTTGAACTTGACTATGGCTTTATCACTTCCCAGGTGGAGCCTCCGCCTGTTACCACCACTCCATCTAGTGTTCATCCATAGGAAACCAGTTCTTCCAGCAACATACCTCGTACTGTATCTCTCCCCAACCTCCCTTCGGGACATGAGATCATGGCCTCCATTCAGTCTAGTATTGTTAGTCTAGCTAATTCCCCGTTAGCATCGGCACAGTTTAAACGTGATACATAGCAAATGCTCTCGACGGATTCTAGATATCCCCCTGTTACCTGTCCTCCTGACTATCAGGATCCCATTGTTCCGTCTAGCACAGAGTTTCATCACTCCTATGCAGACGGCCTAGGACCTTCAGACGTTACTATACCTCTGTTCCCGTCAGACCCCAAAAACCCTTTACGGAATACGAACCCAGACCCAGTCTTCGATGGTCCTCCTATTATTGAACATGATATGGACGAAACCCCCGATACCCCTCAGTTAAATTCCCCACATTTGTTGCCATCATCCATGTTTGGTGCACATTCTAAGAGGGATAACCCAGTTTTTTCTCCGTCCCTGCCCGTCACATTTGGAAGACCCCCTCCACAAATCGACACCTTTGGTGTCGTTGGCCAATCAACACTATCTTACCTTGCTAGTGTCGGAAGAACACCAAGTTATACCACTGGATCATCCATATTGACCGGAGGTTCACCTTCAGCCACTATCTACACTATCTCAGGAGGTGGACAACCAACTACTGTGACCCCCAATCCCAACAACCAAACCCCTCTTGGAAGGCCATCAACCCAGCCTACTGGAGGACAATCCTTTGTTGGAAACCCCACTCCTAGTCACCAACCGCCTCCTATCGGGCCATCAAACCAACCTACTGGAGGGAAATCCTTTGTTGGGAACCCCGTTCCTAGTCAACAACCTCCTCCTATAGGGCCATCCAACCCATCTGTTGGAGGGAAACCCATTGGCACCATCCAATAGCCCTCCCAACTAGCAGCATCTGCTCAGTATGGTATGTACAACACACCTGGTAGCGGACAACCTTATACCAGTTTCCCAACCAGGCCTCATCTTCAACATCCCTTGTCAGGCACGCTTCCTTCTTGGGGATCTCAAATCCCACAGAGTGGGGGTACTCATTGTTTGGAAACTGGAACCAAGCTGGGGGGCAATCTCAGATTCCCCCCAACTTGAATTCTGGCCTCCCCTATCCTTCGGCTGCAACAACTCCATGGAACCCATCCCTTCAATTCCCACATCTTCATCAAGGTGGAACCAACATTCCATGGACACCACTATCGTAGCCACCCCCCAACCCTGCTACGGGAAACCCTCCACTTACTCAGCATAGTGGTAACATTCCTGGAACACAACAACTCCAGGGAACCTTTCCCCAACTAGGAGCAGCAACCATTCCTGGGATACAACAACCCCAGGGTACCATACCTACCATCCCCACTCAGCAGAAAATCCAACAACCGGTTACCACTGTGATTCCCAGTCAGGTAATGACTTCCAACACTCAAACGGTTAACCAGATGGCTTACTACCCACAAAACTTCCAGCAATACCCTGCGGGAAACACATATGGGTATAACACGCAGCAGTATGCTATGCAGGGCCCCCCAAGTTTCTTTGCACCATACGGTTATTACTCATACCCGTAGACCAATCGTCAACTTCCCTTTTTGGCCACGCTAGATTTTCCCGATTTGTCGAGGCTCATTAACGATCCTATATGGCATGAACCTCACTGGCCACCCATTCCAGCCAAACTTCCATTGGACATTCCTAAGTTCGATGCTAAGCCTGGGGAAGACCCCAAGAACCATGTGATGACCTTCCATCTTTTGTGTTCATCCAACTCATTGATGGACGATTCCATTCGACTACAACTCTTCCAGTGTACGCTTACCGGCATGGAAACAAAATGATACATCGAGCTGCCACAACACTCTTTCCACGATTTCAACACCTTGGCTATGTAGTTTCTGACCCATTTCCACTTCCCCATCCGGTATGAGACTGGAATAGAACTGTTCACCTTGTTGCGTCAAACCACTTCTATGCACATTTCGGATCACATCCATGAGTGGCGTCGACGCCGTAGGCTAATCAAGGCACCCATTCCGGATCAGCTACTCGCTGATTGGTTCACAAAGTCATTCTTGCCTCCCATAGCCAGGGATATTGCTATACGCGGGTCGGTCACGGAGGAACAAGCCATCTCGGCAGCCCAGTACATGGATTTGGTATATACCCAATCCAGCACTTTACACGAACTTCTTCCCCATGCCGCCTGCGTTACCACTGATCCAAAGAAACCTGCCACTGAACCCCCCATTGATGGTATTGTCGGTTCAGTCAAGGCCCAGCTTGCCACCAACTCGACGGGGCAACCAGCTTTCGCTTCCCCCGTTCTACCTCAGGCTGCTTCAAAAGCTTCTCCCTCTCTTGTTGTCTCCTCCGAAGTGAACGCAGTTCAATCTACGTCATAACCATCCGGAGGAAAGAAGAAGAACAATCGTGGTAAATCCAAGAAAAACCAATAGGAGAATCCCAATCCACAACCTACCCACAATGACCCCAAACCATGTCGGAAGGCTAAGTTTCCCTACCTCATTTGTCAAGACGATCACTACACGCGCGACTGTCCCTACAAGGATGAAGTCAACAAATTCATTAAAGGATCCTCTCGCTTGGCAGTGTTAACTGACCCTTTCCCTCAGCAGCAACAACAGATGGTTGCCCAAGAAACCCCACAAGGGGGCAACCCGAGCAACCCAACTCGCATCCGCAAATCACGAAATCATGATGACGAGTAATGAGGAGATTCATATAACCACTCGTTCAAAGACATATGAGAACCTCCCAAGTTCAAACAAACAGTCAGAGACAGCCAAGGGCAAGTCTCCTGTCGAAGATCCGACCCCTACCCCTCCCCCTAATGACCATCTCCATATCGAGAAACCTCTTACGGACACAGTGCTACGCCCACCCAAGGGCACCATACGAAAGGCAACTTTTAATCCCAATGCATGAGCTTCCCAAAATTACAACATTGTTGAGGATTTAGCTCAAGCACCTTGTGCCATGTCGACTCTCGAGGTTCTTCAACACTTCCCTACGCAGCGTAGAACCTTACTTTCAACACTGGGGGCAGTGGACCCAGATACTTCAAACACTATTATGTTTAACTTGGAGTATGCCAAACCTCGGCTTTCCCACCAGTTAGCCTTCCAGGTTCATACAAAAATCCATGGAAATAGAATCCATTGTTGTTTTAGATGAAGGTGCCTCCACGTCTATCATGTCTTTGAATTGTTGGAGAGCCTTAGGCTCACCCAAAGTCACGACGTCTCCCAACACTCTCAGGGCATTTGACGGACACGGTTTTCAACCTTATGGACTCATTCCTGCAATTGGTGTTGAACTGGGGGGAAAAACAGTATCCATACACATCGAAGTCGTGGATGCACCATTGGATTACAATCTTCTACTTGGTCAGAACTGGTTTTACGCCATGACCGCCATAGCATCTACTGTCTTCCGGATCGTGCAATTTCCTCATGAAGGGAAAATTGTAACCATAGAACAACTTGATTACTGTATCCCAGACTCTCATTCGAACTCCGCCAACACCGTCCCATTATTGGATCAGCCTCAGTACCGGTTCCAAGATGTTGGCGTTGGTCTTATGAAGGATTCTTCCCTTATTGGAGTTTTCCCAGAGCTGGGGTACCACGTTCAACCAGTCAACATGATATCATCGAATGTCACCCCTTCCAATGATTCATGGGTGATCCCGAGTCCCACTGAGGTTGAAAACTATGGCAACTCCATGCCATTGAATAGAAACCTCACAACGTACGAAGCCATCCAGTCAGCCACCGATTGGGTCGATTGTTCTACCCATCACATAGTGGCACAGCTTTCGTCTGAGACTCATTCACCCCCACCACTTATCTATCCTCTCACTTTGATTTTTCCCACTGACGAATCAATTATGGAGATTATGTGCGGTGATGAGCCACCATGGGGAGATTTTCATCATCGATCTTCATTCCCCACCATTCAGACGATTGAGCCCGATACAAAATCCAGCCCTTCACTTGGAATGGTTCAAACCAAGTTTCCCACTTCCCTTGATGAAGTATTTTCCGAAGGAAACTTGGCTAACCTTATGGAAACCACTCCCATTGACATTTCAGTGAAGCCTCGTATTGTGGAAAACATTCATATTGGCAAAACATGCACTCCCCTCGAAATGGAGTTCTACACTGCCTACTTAAAAACCTTTCACGATGTTTTTGCTTGGAGTTATGAAGAAATGCCAGGAATAGACCCCTCAATTGTGGTCCATGAGATTCCAACCTTTCCTGGTGCCCGAGCTGTTCGGCAGAAAATTCGACCCATCCATCCTCGTAAGGCAACTGCTATTAAAGCAGATGTTGAAAAACTTTTGCATGCTGGTTTTATCTATCCTGTCCCATTGACAGAATGGGTATCTAACATCGTTCCTGTAGCCAGGAAACATGGAATGATTAGAGTCTGTGTCGATTACCGTGACTTGAACAAAGCTTGTCCAAAGGACAACTACCCAACTCCGTTCATCGATCAAATCATCGATAACTGTATCGGGAGTGCCATCTTTTCATTTATGGATGGCTTTTCTGGCTATAATCAGATCGATATCCTCCCAGTCGACCAGCATAAAACAACCTTTATCTGCCCTTGGGGAATTTTTGCATATCAAAAGTTACCTTTTGGCCTTAAAAATACCGGGGCAAATTTCCAACGGGTGATGTCATATGCATTTCACAATATCAAACATATTGTAGAACTGTATCTTGATGATCTTCTCGCTCATTCTCAGACCCAGGAAGACCATCCGGATCACTTAGGTGCCATTTTTGAAAGGTGTCATCGCTACAATATCCGTTTGAATCCACATAACTGCATCTTTTGCATTGAAGCTGGAAAACTTTTGGGATTCATAATCTCCAAAAGAGGGATACGCTTAGATCCTGTGAAGGCAGAAGCTATCTTAGCCCTGCCTTCCCCCATGAACATCCTAGAACTTCAAAGTTTGCAAGGGCACGCAAACTTTCTATGCCATTTCATTTGTAATTTTTTCGAGATAACAAAAGGCTATATGAGGCTTCTCAAGAAGAACACTCCCTTCATCTCGGACGACGAAGCCCAATGCTCCTTTGATAATCTAAAGGCGGCATTAACTAAAGATCCTGTGATTCAACTCCCCAATTACACACAGGATTACATTCTTTATCTCGCCGCTTCGATTTCCACAATCGGTATGGTGCTAGTCCAAGAAGACAATAACAGAATAGAACATGTGGTATACTATCTTAGTAAGAGTCTCCTCGACTCCGAAACTCGTTATTCACATGTTGAAAAACTGGCTCTGGCAACAATTTTCGCTGTCCAGAGGTTCCGTCATTACATTCTACTCCGTCGGACCACTGTTATAGCAGATTTCAATCCAATGTATTATATCCTCACGCGTCAAGTGCTTGGGGGAAAATATTCTCGTTGGATTGTCATCCTATAAGAGTTTGACTTGGAATTTACCAAAGCCAAGTCCAAGAAGTCTTTGGTCTTTGCTGAGTTGATTTGTAACTTGCCCCGTGCTACCAAGCAATCCGAGCCCATCGATTCTCTTCCTGATGAATCGTTGTTCCTCATTAGCACGTCTGATCCATGGTATGGGGATATTTTACTATATCTCCAAACCCAACGTTTCCGCCTCGACCTCACTCGTGATGAACGTCGACGTATCCGACATCACACCAAGTACTACCTCATAGTCAACGATACCCTTTATCGGCGTGGTGTCGACACTGTTCTTCGACGCTGTTTGACTTTAGATGAAGCAGAACACGTTCTTAATGAATGCCACGTTGGAGCATGTGGTGGTCATCTCTCTGGGATGGCTATGGCCCAGAAGATACTGTGAGTGGGATATTTTTGGCCCTCGATCTTCAAAGACTGCATTGAAATGGTTAAGAAATGTCCACCTTGTCAATTCTTTCATAGTAAGACACGCTCGCATCCTGATCCACTCCATCCTGTTATTGTCGTCGACCCTTTTTCCAAATGGGGCATAGATTTCATGCACTGTAATCCCACTTCAGCCGGGGGCATAGCTATGTCATAGCAGCTATGGATTATTTCACAAAATGGGCTGAAGTGATGCCTACTTATGCTGAGGATGGAAAAACAACAGCACAATTCATATTCAGTCACATTATAGCTAGATTTGGTGTCCCACAATCCATTGTGACCGATCATGGCTCCCATTTTAGGAACCATATGATTGAGGAACTGAGTGCCAAGTTGGGTTTTCGCCTTGAAAACTCAACCCCATACTACCCACAAGCTAATGGCCAAGTTGAAGCCATTAACAAAGTTCTAAAACGAATGATTCAGCGTATTGTGGGTACTCATGAGTCCAACTGGCACTCAGCTCTGTTTTCGGCACTATGGGCATACCGAACCTCAGTAAAAAGTGCTACCGGGTTCACACCATTTCAACTGGTGTACGGCCTGGAAGCCATTTTACCGATTGAATGTGAAATTCCATCACTTAAGATAGCCATAGAGCTACTTCCCCACACCACTTCCAAAGAGGAACGATTTTTATGCCTAGCCAAGCTAGACGAAACTCGCCAAGACGCTGCTTTAGCCAACGAAGCTCATAAAAAATGCGTCAAAGCACAGTATGATAAATCCATTCAACCTTGGGTTTTCAATGAAGGTGACCTCGTACTCACATATGATCAAATGCACGATAAACTTGGAAAAGGAAAGCTAGAATCTATGTGGTACGGCCCCTTTGTTGTAAAACGTGTCTTGGAGAAAGGAGCCTATGAACTTGTCGATTGTGATGGCACACCATTGGCACGGCCCCGCAATGGGTTGTACCTCAAACGATTCTACGCGTAGGGTTATTCTGTATGAGATACTTTTTTGTACATAATGTACCTAACTTGTTTTCACTTATATTTTTGTGTGCACACACAGACCTCATGTATCCATTCTTACCTTGACTTGTACTTTTATGCGCAGATTTCTGCCTACTTCGGATTCGCCGACGGTGCGAGCCGACATACCCGGAACCTCGCTTCTGTAGCATGGGTAATCTATTCTCCCACTGGCGAGTTGCTATCTTCAGGAGCCAACTGTTTGGGTCCCACAAACAACAATATCGTAGAGTACCATGCAGTCATCGGACTCTTGACAGAGGTTGCTTCCCTTGGAATTGATTCCCTATCAGTCTTTCTAGACTCCCAACTCGTGGTTTCTCATCTGAATCATGTTTACACAGTTCACGATCCTATTTGACTCCCTATCAGTCTTTCTAGACTCCCAACTCGTGGTTTCTCATCTGAATCGTGTTTACATAGTTCACGATCCTATCCTACTTTGCTTATTTCGAAGGGTACGCCTCTTGGAACGATCTTTTAATTTTATTTCATATCAACACATACCAAGAGAATTCAATTGTATAGCTGATTCATTAGCTAATTACATTTTGGATTGGCATCTTTCCCATACATAAAAACACATCATAAAATGAGTACACAAGTCATTGTAAATAAATAGGTCATAAAAGTAGGTCCATGTATATATCATTGTATATAAAAGTGTTTCTTCAAATACATAAAGTTTGTGTTTTAAAGACAAAATTTGGGACCTAGTCCCATACAAAAATTTGGCTCTCAAAGCCTACATATCGTATACATGCCGCAAAAAGAGAAAAACTACCATCTGAGGAGATCTATCATGTTCCTCCTCAGATTCCTCACGCTGTTGGTGATAACACACTATAGCCTGAGCCACCCTACGGAGGAGTTGGCCAATATGCTTAGGCACACCTACAGTATGGCGCTGGAGATGCAAAGGGATGTCGTCCATCCTCATAGCGGGGGGACCATGGGTTAAACCTTGTAGGTTCCTCTCTATCTCTTGGACCCCTCTTGCCTCATCCTCATCTTCTTCCTCATCCAAAGCGGCTCGACGATCAACACCATCTCGGTGTAACAGCGAGTACCCTACCGGTCTCCGTGGTCCACAATCTGTGACATGCACACGTATATATATTAAAATATTTTTTACACATTCTAAAAAACAATAAAAATTATATATTCAAAAAATTAAAAAACACATTTATGAAGTTCATAACTGAATTGTCCCAATCCTCATCTTCCGGTAGTGCCAAGTCTATGTCCTCGCGGAAGTCCACCCCTGCATAGGGGTAGTCATCGATCATCACAATCTGTTCCTCGAGCCACGAGAAGAAATCCTCACCGAAAGCCAAACGCTATGGCCCTCCAAGTCGTCTTGCATACTTGCTCCATTGAGCCATCCATGGCTCGGTGGGTGGACGGGGGGGCATGGTCAGCTGTGGATGCAACAATGGCACCATCGCCAAGAAGAAGGTGACCAAGATGCTCCTGTACCCAAATTGAGAGTTCTCTCCAAACCTACACTTGTTCACTTGCTCTTTGAGGTTGGTCAATACTGCCTCACACCAGTTGAATACTGTTCCTGCCATGCAATCCACTGCAAGATTCATCTGTGTACGGGACGCCTGATGGGGACCCGTACTCCCTGCTGCATGTGTGATGGTGAACAACACGATTTTTAAAGGAAGTTCTACAATGTCCTTAATGACCACCTTGCTACTTTTCTTCCACGAACCTTGACGGAAATAACAAGCAATTAAAGCATCAGTGCTCACCTCCGAGGCCGTGAACCTAGTAAAACTCACCCGAGCTCCTCTCTTTGAGAGGCCCGTGAGGAAATAAATGTCCTCGAGTTCAATCTCGAGGGTGTGTTCTCCAACTCGGAAATCTTGAATGTCGGGGTCCCACATTTGAATAATGTGGGTGAGAAGTTTTTCCTGCTTACGAATACCTTTGGTCTTGAATAATTTCAACAAACCACATTCCCGCAATGCAGTCAAGGTTTCTTAGTCATATTCGGCCAACAAATCATTCGCCTCATGCTCTCTTTCTTTCCAACTGACCATTTTGCTCCAAACAAGTTGCAAACACCTGCAAAAGGTCATGGGAAACATTCATTAATCATTTAACAATTTGATCTCAACTAAAAATTAGAGAAAAACCAATTTTTTCATCTTAAAAATTGCCACTACCGCACATGGGGGCAACGCGACTGTGCGGTACTGCACAGTACCGCGCCCCTGTTTAACCCTACAACGCGGTATTGTTACACAGTACTGCGTTTCCCGATACAGCTGCCGCGCGGTATAGTTAATGGTGAAAATTTCCCATTAGGGCTTGCTCGAAAAATTATTTTTCCCTACTGAAATCAAGTTATTTATCTATGAAATGAAAGAGGGGCTTGAAAGCTCTTACCTGGCACAGATGGCCGCTGAAACGGTGCTCCGGATTTCCAGATATGAATTCTTGAAGTTTTTGCTCCTCAATGGGTAAAATCTCCTCTTTTGGCAAATGCACAAGTGAAATGGTAACTTTCCATATTTACCTAGTCCTTATATAACTTTTTCACTTATTTTTTATTCATTATTTTATCTGGTTAAATTAAAACCCATTTCACATCACTAATATCTGGTTCCATGAGCATTTGTTGACAGGGTCTCCTTTAAAAAATGTTCACACTGGCATTCATTTATTATTTGACCTTCATTTCGAGCCTACTTTATCTTTTTCGTGCTCTGGATTAAAACTTGAAAAAGATTCCAAGCACTTTTACACCCATGTTGTGCTTGTCAAACTTAAGTAAACGGTGTCGAGCTTAGTCAGCTTTACTCATGCTCGTGAAATGATGAGGAAAGTATTATCCTAGTTGTATTTTATTCTTTTTTCAGACCAAAATAATTAAAAATTACGAAAAAGACCATTGGAGTCCATAGTTGAGCTCTTTTCAGACTCCCTAAAATTGAAAAGATTGCCAAGTGATCTTGTCTCTTTCACACTTGTAAAAGTATTTGAAAGGTCGTCTATTCGGTGTTAGGTTACCCCTTTTTCGGCCCGTTTAGACTATTTACGAGAAAGGTATACCTCAGTCGATTTTTGGTTGGGAGAGTTCTCTCGGGAATTGTTTTACACTTTTTTCGGGATCGAGGGACTAAATTTACAAAAAATTACACTTTGTAGCCTTCTTTAAGTTTTTCAGGCTCTCTAAATGTGAAAAACTACCAATTTTTT
This sequence comes from Larix kaempferi, assembly GCA_027924585.1. Lineage (NCBI taxonomy): Eukaryota > Viridiplantae > Streptophyta > Pinopsida > Pinales > Pinaceae > Larix > Larix kaempferi. Next base: position 773,662 of record BSBM01001025.1, on the reverse strand, counting down.
CTTCCTTGGACTCGTTAAAATTTGGCATCGAAGGACCCACTTTGGGACGAACCCATCCCGTCTTAGGTTTGTAAAACATGTGAGATTGGAATCATCTATGAGATGAGCTATACCGAGCATCTGTTATCCTCTTCAAGCTCGAAAAACAACAAAGAGGTACTCGTCTATCATGTCGGGGGAAAATGGGAAACAAGTCAAGTTTATTTTGTTGGCAGCTTGTTAGTCGTCACCTTTGAACATGGCATGCGTATGTCCCTTGTTTATTGTTGGGTATCTATTCTCATTGAGTTATGGTCATCATCCTAAGTCATCTCTCTGGCCACGAGCCTACTCGTTCGGTGTCTATCCTCTGCTATCAATAATCCCTATTGCCAGGTCCTGTTACATGCCGTTATATGTTCAAAGGGTTGTATTGTTCAGAGTCATTCATTGTGTCAGACCTCTGCTGTGTCAGTACATGTTCCATTGTTTCATCATCCTATACTATCTTTCATTCCGATTTCATGTCAATGATGTGGGAATCATTATGGCCCACCTTCGACGATTCTATTCCCGTCGACGCCAAATCACTATCTGGGAATTGGACTTAGGAATCAACCACTAGTACCTTGGTACCTGCATGCCTCAATGGCAGTTTTCCTCATGTTTGATAGTAGGTTTACATCATTGAACTCTGATCGAATGATCTCTCGAATGCTTGACATCAACCCATTCATTCGCATTTCGTTGAGATGTACTACAGATACCTTGGGGATCATCATCATCATTGGTGATTTCCCTCGCATTTGTTAACGGTTTACATCATTGACCGGTAATCAAATGGTTTCTACCATGTTCGACTTCAACACCTTGTAATCACATGGCTAGATTCGTATCATTTGCGATTGAGTAGAAGACCCTGGGCGCACCTTTGTATCTTGATTGCGTCCAAGTTGCGATGGAGATGTCCTTTGTATTGTCACACAGATCCACTTTTGCAATGGTCGTGGCTGTGTCATTACTGTCTCATGGATCTACGCTTGTTCATAGTAGCCATGATTTGTCTACAGTCTATATCATCTCAGTACTCATGGATCTGCAATGTATTGGTCGGCAGCCATGCTTTGAGTCAATTGTTTTCGAGCATGGGGATGCTCGCCTCGGTGGTATATCTGACATTTTGTTTCTGTTTCAGCTCCTTGTTTCTCTCCTCGATGCTATCTCCGCACAGTATTCGTAAAGTCTTTTGGCCATAACTCCCTTCTGACCTCACACTTTAGGGGGCATCTGTTATACCTCCATATTTCACAGTGTCACATCTTCACCATAAAAATAGTTGATGACACTTCCCCTACTGCTTAAAACTCCCGGAAGAGAAATATGATGAATGATCCTTGAAGACAAACCTATCCTGTCAAGAATCAACCCACCTAAGACTTCATATACCTACACTATCGTGCCTTGATCAGCATTGAGGGAGAAGTAGTCCCCACTACCGCGCTATGATTCTTCTCTGCCACACGGTACTACCGCGCTATGCTCAGTTCAAGGGGTGCGGTACTCTTTTTTTAGCCTTTTTGCCATGGCTTGTGGGATCTTGATTTTCGAGAGATTTTTGAGGATTGGTATCCCTGATTCGATCCTAACTCACTTTCTCAGATTAGTGGGCCTGATCCACTAAACACTCCCAAGATCCATCCTTCTCTCTTGTTGGTTAACCTTACTACACACTATAAGAGAGAGGCCTTCCATGAGCAAAAGGGGAGGACTCTTGGACACATCAAACTTATGATCTTGAATCTTTGTGGAGATAGCTAGAGGAGAAAGCAGTTGGAGCTGGGAGTTAGCTTGGACATCAAGCAACCATTGTAAGTGACTTCAAGTTGGTAATAAAACATAACTTGTCTTGTTTCCCAAATCATGTATGTTGATCTTGTTTCAATCATATGATTTGTATCTTTTATAGATTTAGGTCCTAACTCATATTTCAAGTTGCTAGAGAATCGTATATGCTTGTATCTTGGTTTCACTCTGACAGGTTCATTCGCGAGGACTTGGAATTGGAGCAACTGCTAGGACAAGCAATTGAATTGAAGGTCAGTTAGATCTCTTCCATTTCTTACAGCAATATAATCTTGAGATATTTGTTTAGATCTAGGAATTCAAGGTAGCATTTGTTATTTTTTTGTCTTAGTTTAGAGTTAGTTAAAGTCTACTTTAACCTAAGAGCATTTCTACCTATCAGTAGGGAGACATTTCTACAACAATTTGGATACTTGTATCGATGATGAGGGCACTTGTGTCGATGATGAGGTTACCTATTCCGACGATGAGGTCGATGATGAGGTTACCTGTCCCAACGATGAGGTAGATGATATCAACATTAAGGTTGATAAGTGGTCCCTAGTGGACGAGAGGGATTGTGTCATCCCTGGACTTTGGTCCCTGAATTGATCCGTAGACATATGTCTCTGAGAAGTGGTCACTAGTGGACGTGATAGGACCGCATCATCCCTGAACAGTTAGTTCAAAATGTACGTGATAGGACTGCATCATCCCTAAACGTTTAGTTTAAAATGTACGTGATAGGACTGCATTGTCCCTGAATAGTTTGTTCAAAATGTACGTGATAGGACTGCATCGTCCTTGAACAGTTAGTTCAAAATGTATGTGATAGGACTGCATCGTCCCTGAATAGTTAGTTCAAAATGTATGTGATAGGACTGCATCGTCCCTGAACAGTTAGTTCAAAATGTACGTGATAGGATTGCATTGTCCCTGAATAGTTAGTTCAAAATGTACGTGGCAAGACTGCATCATCCATAGACATGAGAGGTGTCTTAAATGGATTAGGATTGATCATCCTGTAAGTAGATCTGGACTGCATCATCCATAGACATGAGAGGTGTCTTAAATGGATCAGGATTGATCATCCTCTAAGTAGATCTGGACTGCATCGTCCATACACATGAGAGGTGTCTTAAATGGATCAGGATTGATCATCCTGTAAGTAGATTTGGACTGCATCGTCCATAGACATGAGAGGTGTCTTAAATTGGATCAGGATTGATCATCCTTAGACAGTGATCCCGTAATTCCGAAAGGAAGTATAGTCTTAAATGTTGATCCTTGGATTGTGGTGGGATTGATCATCCCTAGACAGTGGTCCCATAATTCTGAAAGGAAGGATAGTCTTAAATATTGATCCTTAGACTAGAATCCCATAATTCCTAAAGGAAGGATTGTCTAAGATGTGAGTAGTGGAAAAGGATCCTGTAATTACGAAAGGAAGGATTGTCCAAGTGTGGTAGCTCTGTAAATACTGAGTCCCGTAATTCCAAAAGGATGGATTGTCTGAGCACCACCAATGTTGATGGACTAGAGTCCTGTAATTCTGAAAGGAAGGACTGTCCATGATCCTGTAATTCCGAAAGGAAGGATCACCAAAGTTGATGGACTAGAGTCCCGCAATTCCGAAAGGAAGGATTGTCCATGATCCCATAATTCTGAAAGGAAGGATCACCAGAGTTGATGGACTAGAGTCCCATAATTCCGAAAGGAAGGACTGTCCATGATCCCGTAATTTTGAAAGGAAGGATCACCAAAGTTGATGGTCTAGAGTCCCGTAATTCCGAAAGGAAGGATTGTCCATGATCTAGTAATTCCGAAAGGAAGGATCACCGGAGTTGATAAACTAGAATCCTGTAATTTTGAAAGGAAAGATTGTCCATGATCACGTAATTCCGAAAGGAAGGATCATGTGTATTGCAGAGTATGTTGTGATGATGATATTGTTGATCAAGATGATCCAGATGATGATACTGTTGATCAAGATGATCCAAATGATGATACTGTTGATTGAGATGATCTAGATGATGTTGTCGATCGAGATGATCCAGATGATGATGTTGATCGAGATGATCCAGATGATGATAATGTTGATCGAGATGATCCAGATGATGTTGTCGATCGAGATGATCTAGATGATGCTGTTGATCGAGATGATCCAGATGATGATACTGTTGATCGAGATGATCGAGATGATGTTGTCGATCGAGATGATCCAGATGATGATGTTGATCGAGATGATCCAGATGATGATACTGTTGATCGAGATGATCCAGATGATGATGTCGATCAAGATGATCCAGATGATGATGTTGATCAAGATGATCCAGATGATGATGTTGATGATCCAGATGATTATATTGTTGATTGATATGATCCAAATGATGTTGTCGATCGAGATGATCCAGATAATGATGTTGATCAAGAGATCCAGATGATGCTGTTGATCGGGAGATCCAGATGATGATGCTGTTGATTGGGAGATCCAGATGATGATGTTATTGTAGCTGTTCGAGTGCTGCAGAAGATGAAGAATCAGTACTGAAGATGTTGATGTTCCAGTACTGAAGATATTGAAGATGTTCCAGTAACTGTTTGAGTTACTGATGATGTCTGAAGAAAGCTTCCAATGATTTATAGATGTATCATGTACCATGTAGTTGATGACTCCTTGCTCCTGCAGATGTTGTTATAATATCCTTCTCGTTAAGGGGGAGTGTTGAAATATTGTAACTTCTAAGAATATTATATTTGTACTTTATTATTCCGGAGATGTTTCATTCCTCCGTGAAGACCTTATTGTATATCCAGAGATGTTTATTCCTCCGTCGAAATGTGGTAACTTGGGTTATTGGAATTCCTTAGTGGGGTTGGCCCAGAGTCAGTTGTAATGGGGTGTTTAACCCAGTGGTTAAAGATGGGGCCAACCTAGTTAGTATAAAAGTCAAGTCAGAGTTGTCTATAAATAGAGGAGGCGTGTTCCTCATTTAACACACATTCACTCACTTGTGATTAGTGCATAGGTGAGAGAGAGATTTGCTATGGAGGAGAAGGAGCTCATGTTTGGGGATTACATCTTTGTATTTTTTGGTCATCTATATTGAGGAATCTTTGCTGGGTTTTTGTTATACCTCCATATTCCACAGTGTCGCATCTCCTCTACAAAGAGAGTTGACGACACTTCCCCTACTGTTTAAACCACCCAGAAGAGACAAATGATGAGTGATCCTTGAAAGTAAACCTACCCTGACAAGAATCACCCTAGCTGAGACTTCATTTACCCTAACTACCACGCCTTGCTCAGTTATAGGTGAGCGGTAGTCCGTACTACCGCGTTATGCTCCTTGTTTACCACGCGGTACTACCGCGTTATGCTATTTGCTGGGGGTGCGGTACACTTTTTTTAGCCTTTTTGCCATGGCTTATGGGATTTTGATTTTCAAGAGATTTTGGAGGATTGAGGTCCCTGATTCGATCCTAACTCACTTTCTATGATTAGCAAATCTGATCCACTAAACTCTCCCTAGATCCACCCATCTCTCTTGTTGGTTAACCCTACCACACACTATAAGAGAGAGGCATTCCATGAGCAAAGGGGAGGACTCTTAGAGGTATCAAACTTATGATCTTGAATCCTTGTGGAGATAGCTAGAGGAGGAAGCACTTGGAGCTGGAGGATTGGCTTGGACATCAAGCAACCTTTGTAAGCATTCTTCAAGTTTGTAATAAAATAACTTGTCTTGTTTTTCCCATTTCATGTGTACTATATGAGTTTCTAGCATGGAATGTATCTAGTCCAGATTTGAATTTGATCTTTACTTCAAGGTATTTGGAAGCTTGTATGTTTGTTCTTTATTTGATTTCAACAGGTTCTACATTGGAGCTTTGAGATCAAGAGTCGAAAGCGGGACAAACGTCGAATTGAAAGGTGAGTCATATCTTTCATATCTTCTGAATGCATGTAATCCTGTTGTGAAAATTAATTCAGGAAATTCAAGGTAGCATTTGTTTTGTTTTGTTCTTATCTTAGAGTCAATTATAAATCTGCTTTAATTTAAGAGAATTTTGACTTATCCGTAGGGAAAAATTCTACCAACAAGAATGGTGACTCCATTGGTTTGATTTCCTTTTGATTGATAGAGTTCACTGTCATCCATCTTTTGATTGTGACTTTTTCTTTCTCTTCAAACCACCATTGATTTTTGGTCTTTTTGACCCTCATTCACCCCTCCTCTCTGTATTTTTTCTCCCTGTGTGATCACTGAGTCCCTTGGGTCTGCAGCAACCCTGAAAATTTCATCTTCCTTTTCAAAAGTTGCGCTTTTCCACACTTTGCAACAGTACCGTGCCCTCTGCGTTGAAGACAGCGCGGTAGTACCGCGTTCCCTGCATTAGTACCAGAGCGGTAGTACAACAGTACCACGCTTTAGTCTGACTCTGCCACGCGGTAGTGTTTGCATACTGTCATTTTTTCTTGCTTGCTTGGTTTACTGAGTCATTTCTTGATTTCCCCTGCCTTGGTACTTTCTATTTGCTGTTACCGTCCTGTTCATTTTACAGTCTGTGTGGTGTGTTTATTGATTTTTTGTGAGCTTGATTATTGTGTGAATTAGTGGCATTATTGGCACATAGGGTCACCCCTTCACTTTGAAGTGCATTGGCTTGATCTTCCCATCACAACCAGACCATTACTACTGTTCTCTGCTACTGAATTGTGTAGTTTTCATAGTCACATTGTTTCCTTTACTTTTATTAAAATTCATATTGAAAGTTATCATTGGAAAACATTTGTGTTATTTTGATTAAAATGGTCTAGTAGCATCATTGTGCATTAGGAAGTTAACCATTGAAATTTGCCACAGAAATTCTCATATTTGAAGTATCTTAGTTGTAGGATCACTGAATTAAAAAGGAGTGTTTATTTCAGTTTGGCTTTGTTTACAAAAAGAAAACAAAAAATTTCTTGTTTTGGTTTTTTTTTTTTGCTTGTGAAAGTCATGCATTTATGATTGAAGAACTCTCTCTCTTCTATAGCTAGTTTTCATCGAAGACAAGGCTTATTTCGATTCATTCTTACTTGCATGGTTTAAGTCATCATAACACCACCAAGTTTCACGTCCATTTACCCGATTGAGTAAGACAACCACTAAAATTAATCTCCCTAACTAAACCAGCATTAACCTCACTTGAGGAAATCAAAAGAATTTGGTGGTTAGGTAGGACACCGAGGATAGGGATCAAAATAATTCCCCCTTGTCATTTTCATCTGAGACATAGTTGTTGTCCTCTAGGGAACTAAAATCCTCTAGTATTTATTGACACGGTCATAGCCAGTTTGTGGAGGGGCCTCCTGACTGTTTTTAACTTTCAGGGGTTAAATGGCCACAAGATTGAGAACCAGACGGACTCTATGGAATGCTGCACTCCACTTAGCCCTGAGGCAACATCGATCATTGTCTTCCTCGGAAGGCAGAAGTGCCCAAAACCTTTTCCAATGTGTCATGAACGAGGTAGCTTAGTGACTATTCTACTAGGGCTCTTTTACCGAGGATCCCTTTCGGTAGAGGGATATCCTTCTTATATTGGTCTCTCATGTTGTATTGTTTGACTTGGATTTCATCACCTTGCAAAGGATACAGCTTGTTGAGGTCTCCAGCTCTTAGTTAGGAGTTTGCTTGTTATCTCATCTTTATAGAGGGTCATTTTTCTTTTTAGTGACTGCTTGTTGGCATTTTGGCCATTCTTTTTATCAGCTCGCTTATTGGGACGCCGGTCTCAATATAGATTTTAGAGCTTGCTTTTTTGGCCTGTGAGCCTTGCTTTTTCTAGCTCCTCTTTTGCACACTCGGCTGCATTAGAGTTTTTGAGTTCTTTGTTACGAAACTGCCCCTGATTTTCATTTTCCTGCCATCATGTCAGAACCTCCACGGAGATCACGACGAGTACAGGGAAAAATCCCTCCACCACCACCACCGCCACGGACCTCTGGTCCACCTGCATCACGCATTCCTGCTCCTCCTGGCCGTGGTGCTGGTCGAGGGAACATTCCACCACCGATCCATACTACATCTTCAGTTCCTCATGTAACTGTTACTCACAGCACAATCTCAGAATCTCTTACAGCTTCTGCAACCACTAGCATTTATGAGATTTCCACTGTCACTTCACCCACTGTTATTCCAGATATATCTGCCATAGTGGACAACATTACAGCGGCTGAATCTAGTACAGCCCAAAATACTAGACCAGAGGTCATCCTCCTACCTGATGTCAACACCTCCCGTCCACCAGACACTTTTCACGAAGACACAGATGGATCTGTTGGCACCACCGAAGGATCCGACCAGGATATACCTGGCTTGATTTCAGTCCCGGGCGGGTACATCGAAGTTATTGAAGACACTTGACTTCCTGACACACCTTTTGAACCTGATTATGGCTTCATCACTTCCCAGGCGGAGCTTCCACCTGTTATCACCACGCCACCCAGCGTTCACCCGAAGGAAACCAGTTCTTCATGCAACATACCTCGTACTATATCTCTGCCCAACCTTCCTCCGGGACATGAGATCATGGCTTCCATTTAGTCTAGTATGGTTAGTCTAGCAAACTCCCCGTTAGCATCGGAACGGTTTAAACGCGATACAGATCAAATGCTCTCGACAGCCTCTAGATATCCCCTGTTACTCGTCCTTCTGACTATCGGGATCCCAACATTCTGTCTAGCACAGAGTTTCATCACTCCTATGCAGACGGTTCTAGACCTTTGGATGTTACTATACCTAGGTTCCCACCAGATCCCCAAAACCCTTTCCAGGACATGAACTCGGACCCAGTTTTCGATGGTCCTCCTATCATTGAACACGCTATGGATGACGCCGATACCCTTGGGTTAAATTCCCCACATTTGCTGCCATCACCCATTTTTGGCGCACATTCTATGAGGGATAACCTAGTTTTTTCTTCGTCCTCGCCTGTCAGATATGGAATACCCCCTCCACAAATCAGCACTTTTGGCGCCGTTGGCCAATCGACACTATCGTATTTGGCTAGCGACGGAAGGACACCAAGTCATACTGCTGGAACTTCCCTTTTGACCGGAGGATCACCTTCGGCCACTATTTACACTATCTCAAGAGGTGCACAACTGACTACCGTAGTTCCCAACTCCAACAACCAAACTCCCCTTGGTGGGCCATCAACCCAACCAGTTGGAGGACAACCCTTTGTTGGGAACCCCGTTCTTAGTCAACAACCTCCCCCTATAGGGCCATCTAACCCATCTGCTGGAGGACAACCCATTGGCTCCATCCAACAACCCTCCCAACCAGCATCATTTGCTCAGTATGGTATGTACAACACACCTGGCAGCGGGCAACCTTATACCGGCATTCCAACCGGGCCTCATCCTCAACATCCCCTGTTAGGTATGCTTCCTTCTTGGGACCCTCAAATCCCACAGAGTTGGGGGTACTCACTATTTGGAAACTGGAACCAAGCTGGGGGGAAATCTCAGATTCCCCCCAACTTGAACTCCGGCTTCCCTTACCCTTCAGCTGCTACAACTCCATGGAACCCATCCCTTCAATTTTCACATGCTCCTCAAGGAGGAACGAACCTTCCATGGACACCACCGTCGTAGCCACCCCCCAACCCTGCTATGGGAAACCCTCCACTTACTCAAAATAGTGGTAACATTCCTGGAACACAACAATTCCAAGGAACTTTTCCCCAACCAGGAGCAGCAACCATTCCTGGGTTTCAGCAACCCCAGGGTACCATACCCACCATCCCCACTCAGCAGAACATACACCAACCGGTTACCAACACTCAACCGGTTAACCAGATGGCTTACTACCCGCAGAATTTCCAGCAATACCCCCGGGAAACACATATGGGTATAACACGCAACAGTATGCTATGCAAGGCCCTCTAGGTTTCTCTGCACCACATGGTTATTACTCATACCCGCAGACTAATCGTCAACTTCCCTTTTTGGCCACGCTTGACTTACCTGATTTGTCGAGGCTTATTAACGATCCTATATGGCATGAACCTCACTGGCCACCCATCCCAGCCAAACTTCCATCGGACATTCCCAAGTTCGATGCTAAGCCTGGGGAAGACCCCAAGAATCACGTAATGACCTTCCATCTTTGGTGTTCATCCAACTCCTTGATGGACGATTCCATTTGACTTCGGATCTTCCAACGTACGCTTACTGGCACGGTACCAAAATGGTACATCGAGCTACCACAACACTCTTTCCGTGATTTCAATACCTTGGCTATGCAGTTTCTGACCCATTTCTAGCTCCCCATCCGGTATGAGACTGGAACAGAACTATTAACCTCACTGCATCAAACCACCTCTATGCATATTTCGGATCACATCCATGAATGGTGACGACGCCGTAGGCTAATCAAGGCACCCATTCCGGATCAGCTACTCGCTGATTGGTTCACAAAATCCTTTTTGCCTCCCATAGCCATAGATATCGCTATGCGCGGGCCGGTTACAGAAGAACAAGCCATCTCAGTAGCTCAGTACATGGATTTGGTATACACCCAATCCGGCACGTTACACGAACTTCTTCCCCATGCCACTCGTGTTACCACTGATCCAACGAAACCTACCACTGAATCCCCCATTGATGGTATTGTCGGTTCAATCAAGGCCCATCCTACTACCAACTCGACGGGACAACAAGCTTCAGCTTCCCCCGCTCTACCTCAGGATGCTTCAAAAAGTACTACCTCTCCTGCTATTTCCTCCGAAGTGAACGCAGTTCAATCTACATCACAAACATCCGGAGGAAAGAAGAAAAACAATCGTGGTAAATCCAAGAAGAACCAGCAGGAGAATCCCAAGCCACAACCCACCCACAATGACTAGAAACCACGTCGAAAGGCTAAGTTTCCCTGCCTAATTTGTCAAGATGATCACTACACACGTGACTGTCCCTACAAGGACGAGGTCAACAAATTCGTTAAAGGATCCTCTCGCTCGGCAGTGTTAACTGACCCTTTCCCTCAACAGCAACAGCAGATGGTTGCCCAAGAAACCCCACAGGGGGGAAACCCGACCAACCCTACCCGTGGAGAGACGTCCACAAATAACGAAATCCTGATGACGAGTAATGAGGAGATTCATATAACCACTCGTTCAAAGACATATGACAACCCTCCAAGTTCAAACAAACAACCCGAGATAGCCAAAGGCAAATATCCTGTTGAAGATTTGACTCCTACCCCTCCCCCTACCAGTCATCTCCATATCGAGAGACCGCTTACGGACACAGTACTACGCCCACCCAAGGGCACCATACGAAAGGCGACATTTAATCCCAATGCACGAGCTGCCCAAAATTACAACATTGTTGAGGATTTAGCTCAAGCACCTTGCGCCATGTCGACTCTCAAGGTTCTTCAACACTGCCCCACGCAGCATAGAACCTTACTTTCAACACTGGGGGCAATGGGCCCAGATACTTCAAACTCTATTATGTTTAACTTGGAACACGCCAAACCTCAGCTTTCTCACTAGTTAGCCTTCCAGGTTCACACAAAAATCCGTGGAAATAGCATCCATCGCACTGTTTTAGATGAAGGTGCTTCCACGTCAATCATGTCTTTGAATTGCTGGAGAGCCTTAGGCTCACCCGAAGTCATGACTTCTCCCACTAATCTCAGGGCATTTGATGGACACGATTTTCAACCTTATGGACTCATTCCCTCCATTGGTGTTGAACTGGGGGGGCAAAACAGTATCCGTACATATTGAAGTCGTAGATGCACCATTAGATTACAATCTTCTGCTTGGTCGGAACTAGTTCTACGCCATGACCGCCATAGCATCTACAGTCTTCCGGATTGTGCAATTTCCTCATGAAGGGAAAATTGTCACCATTGATCAACTTGATTACTATATCCCAGACTCCCATCCGAACTCTGCCAACACCATCCCGTTATTGGATCAACCTCGGTACCGGTTCCAAGACATCGGTGTTGGTCTCATGAAGGATTCATCCCTTATTAGAGTTTTTCCAGAGCTGGGAACCCATGTTCAACCAGTCAACATGATTTCATCAAATATCACCCCTTCCAATGATTCAAGGGTGATTTCGAGTCCCGCTCATATTGAAGACTACGACAACTCTATGCCTTTGAATAGAAACCTCGCAGCATATGCAGCGATCCAATCAGCCACCGATTGGGTCGACTGTCCTACCCATCACATCGTGGCACAGCTCTCGTCTGAGACTCATTCATACCCACCACTTATCGATCCTCTCAATTTGATTTTTCCCACTGACGAATCAATTATGGAGGTTATGTGCGGTGATGAGCCACCATGGGGAGATTTTCACCGTCGATCTTCATTCCCCACCATTCAGACACTTGAGCCTGACACAAAACCCAGTACTTCACTTGGGATGGTTCAAACCAAGTCCCCCACTTCCCTCGACGAGGTATTTTCTGAAGGAAACTTGGCTAACCTTATGGCAACCACTCCCATAGATATTTCAGTGGAGCCTGGTATCGTGGAAAACATACATATTGGCAAAACATGTACTCCCCTCGAAATGGAGTTCTACTCTGCCTACTTCAAAACCTTCCAGGATGTTTTTGCTTGGAGTTATGAAGAAATGCCAGGAATAGATCCCTCGATTGTGGTCCATGAAATTCCAACCTTTCCTGGCACTAGACCTGTTCGGCAGAAACTTCGACCCGTCCATCCTCGTAAGGCAGCCGCTATTAAAGCAGAAGTTGAAAAACTTTTGTGTGCTGGTTTTATCTATCCTGTCCCATTGACAAAATGGGTATCTAACATCGTTCCCGTAGCCAAGAAACAGAGAACGATTAGAGTCTGTGTCGATTACCGTGACTTGAACAAAGCTTGTCCAAAGGACAACTACCCAACTCCGTTCATCGACCAGATCATCGATAACTGTGCCAAGAGTGTCATCTTTTCATTTATGGATGGCTTTTCTGGCTATAATCAGATCGATATCCTCCCAGCTGACCAGCACAAAATAGCCTTTATTTTCCCTTGGGGGATTTTCGCATATCGAAAGTTACCTTTTGGCCTTAAAAATGCTGGGGCAACTTTCCAACGGGTGATTTCATATGCATTTCACGACATCAAACATATTGTAGAACCATATCTTGATGATCTTCCCACTCACTCTCAGACCCGGGAAGACCATCCTGATCACTTGAGTGCCATTTTCGAAAGGTGCCATCGCTACAATATCCGTTTGAACCCGCATAAGTGTGTCTTTTGCGTAGAAGCCGAAAAACTTTTGGGCTTCATAATCTCCAAAAGCAGTATATGTTTAGATCCTGCGAAGGTAGAAGCCATCTTAGCCCTGCCTTCCCCCACCAACATTCCAGAACTTCAAAGTTTGCAAGGGCATGCAAACTTTCTACGTCGTTTCATCTATAATCTTTTCGAGATAACAAAAGGCTATATGAGGCTTCTCAAAAAGAACATTCCCTTTATCTGGGATGACGAAGCCCAACGCTCCTTTGATAATCTAAAGGCAGCCTTAACCAAAGATCCTGTGATCCAACCCCCCGATTACACACGGGATTACATTCTTTATCTCGCAGCTTCGACTTCCAACATCGGCATGGTGCTAGTCCAGGAAGACCACAACGGCATAGAACATGTGGTATACTATCTTAGTAAGAGTCTTCTCGACTCTGAAACTCGTTATTCACATGTTGAAAAACTGGCTCTGGCAACAATTTTCGCTATCCAGAGATTCCGTCATTACATTCTACTCCGCCGGACCACTGTTATAGCCGATTTCAATCCAATGTATTATATCCTCGCGCGTCAAGTGCTTGGGGGCAAATATTCTCGTTGGATCGTCATCCTTCAAGAGTTTGACTTGGAATTTCTCAAAGCCAAGTCCAAGAAGTCTTTGGTCTTTGCGGAGTTGATTTGTAACTTGCCCCGTGCTACTGAGCAATCTGAGCCCATCAATTCTCTTCCTGATGAATCGTTATTCCTCATTAGCACATTTGATCCGTGGTACGGGGATATTCTATTATATCTCCAAACCCAACGCTTCCGCCCCGACCTCACTCGCGATGAACGTCAACGCATCCGACATCACACAAAATACTACCTCATAGTCAACGATACTCTTTATCGACGTGGTGTCGACACCGTTCTTCGACGTTGTTTGACCTTAGATGAGGTGGAACGCATTCTTAATGACTGCCACGCTGGAGCATGTGGTAGTCATCTCTCTGGGATGGCTACGGCCCAGAAAATACTGCGAGCAGGATACTTCTGGCCCTCAATTTTCAAAGACTGCATTGAAACAGTCAAGAAGTGTCCACCATGTCAATTCTTTCATAGCAAAACATGTTCGCACCCTGCTCCACTCCATCCTGTTATTGCCGTCGGGCCTTTTTCCAAATGGGGCATAGATTTCATGCACTGTAAGCCCACTTCAGCCGGGGGGCATAGCTATGTCATAGTAGCTGTCGACTATTTCACAAAATGGGTTGAAGCGATGCCTACATATGCCGAGGACGGCAAAATAGCAGCACAATTCATATTCAACCACATTATAGCTAGATTTGGTGTCCCTCAATCTATTGTGACCGATCATGGCTCCCACTTCAGGAACCATATGATCGAGGAACTAAGTGCAAAGTTAGGTTTTCGCCATGAAAACTCAACCCCGTACTACCCACAAGCTAATGGCCAATTTGAAGCCATTAACAAAGTCTTGAAACGAATGATTCAGCGTATTGTGGGTACTCAAAAGTCCAACTGGCACTCAGCTCTATTTTCAGCAATATGGGCATACCGAACCTCAGTAAAAAGTGCTACTGGGTTTACACCATTCCAACTGGTGTATGGCCTAGAAGCCATTTTACCGATTGAATGTGAAATCCCATCACTTAAGATAGCCATAGAGCTACTTCCCCACACCACTTCCGAAGAAGAACGGTTTCTATACCTAGCCAAGCTAGATGAAACCCGCCGCGATGCTGCTTTAGCCAATGAAGCTCATAAGAAATGCGTCAAAGCACAATATGATAAATCCGTTCAACCTCAGGTTTTCAATGAAGGAGACCTCGTACTCACGTATGATCAAATGCATGATAAACTTGGAAAAGGAAAACTAGAATCTATGTGGTACGGCCCCTTTGTTGTAAAACGTGTCTTGGAGAAAGGAGCCTATGAACTCGTTGATTGTGATGGCACGCCATTGGCACGGCCCCGCAATGGGCTATACCTCAAACGCTTCTATGCGTAAGGTTGCCCTACGCGGGTTACTTTTTGTACATAGTGTACTTAGCTTATTTTTTCACTTTTTGGTGTGCGCGTGGACCTCATGTATCCACTCTTACTCTAACTTGTGATTTTATGCGCAGATGTCTGCCTACTTTGGATTTGTCGACGGTGCAAGCCGGCATACCCGGAATCTCGCTTCCGCAGCATGGGTAGTCTATTCTCCCACTGGTGAGTTGATATCTTCAGGAGCCAATTGTTTGGTTCCTGCAACCAACAACATCGCAGAGTACCATGCAGTCATCGGACTCTTGACAGAGGTTGCTTCACTCCGAATTGACTCCCTATCAGTCTTTTTAGACTCCCAACTCGTGGTTTCTCATCTGAATCTTGTCTACATAGTTTGCGATCCTATCCTACTTCGTTTATTTCGGAGGGTACGCCTCTTGGAACGATCTTTTAATTTTATTTCATATCAACACATACCGAGAGAATTCAATTGTATAGCTGACTCATTAGCTAATTACATTTTGGATTGGCATCTTGCCCATACATAAACACATCACAAAAAACAAACACAAGTCATTGTAAATAAGTAGATCATAAAAGTAGGTCCATATCACTGTATATAAAAGTGTTTTTCCAAATACATATAGTTTGTGTTTTAAAGACAAAATTTGGGACCAAATCCCATACAAAAATTTGGCTCTCAAAGCCTACATATCGTATACATGCTGCAAAAAGATAAAAGCTACCATCTAGGGAGATCTAGGAGATCTATCATGTCCCTCGTCAGATTCCTCACACTGCTGGTGATAACACACTACACCTCGAGCCACCCTACGAAGGAGTTGGTCGATACGCCCAGGCACACCTACGGTATGCCGCTAGAGATGCAAAGGGACGTCATCCATCCTCATAGCAGGGATACCATGAGTTAAGCCCTGTAGGTTCCTCTCTATATCCTGGACTCCTCCTCCTCGTCTGGAGCGGCTTGATGATCAACACCACCGCGACGTAATGGCGAGTACCCAGCCAGTCTCTGTGGTCCACGATCTGCGACATGCATACAAACATACAGTAGAAGTCTTTTACACATTCTAAAAATAAATAAAAATTATATATTCAAAAAAGAAAAATATATTCATGAAGGTCATACCTGAGTTGTCCCAATCCTCATCTTCTGGCAATGCCAAGTCTATGTCTTCGCGGAAGTCCACCCCTGCATAGGGGTAGTCATCGATCATCACTATCTGTTCCTCGAGCCAGGAGAAGAAATCCTCACCAAAATCCAAGCGTTGAGGTCCCCCAAGACGTCCTGCATAGTCACTCCATCGAGCCATCCATGGCTCGGTAGGTGGATGGGGGGGCATAGCTATCTGTGGGCGCAATAATGGCACCCTTACCAAAAAGAAGGTGACCAAAATGCTCCCATAACCAAATTGGGAATTCTCTCCAACCCTACACTTGTGCACTTGTTCTTTGAGGTTGGCCAACACCGCCTCACACCGGTTGAATACTGTTCCCGCCATACAATCCACTGTGAGATTCATTTGTGTACGGGACGCCTGATGGGGACCCATGCTCCCTGCTGCACGTGTGATGGTGAACAACATGATTTTTACAGGAAGTTCTATAACATCTTTGATGACCACCTTGCCACTTTTCTTACTCGAACCCTGATGGCAATATCGAGCAATCAAAGCATCTGTGCTCACCTCCGAGGCTGTGTATCCAGTAAAGTTCACCTGGGCTCCTCTTTTCGAGAGGCCCGTGAGGAAATAAATATCTTCAAGTTCAATCTCGAGGGTGTGTTCTCTCACTCGGAAAGCTTGAATGTCAGGGTCCCACAATTGAATAAGATGGGTGAGAAGTTTGTCTTGTTGACGAATGCCTTTGGTTTTGAAGAATTTCAACAAACCGCATTCCCATAGTACGGTCACAGTCCGTTGGTCATTTTCGGCCAACAAATCATCCACTTCATGCTCTCGTTCTTTCCAACTGACCATTTTTTATCCAAACAAGTTGCAAACTCCTGCAAAAGGTCATGGAAAGCATTCAGTAATCATTTAATAACTTGGTTTCAACAAAAAACTTGAGAAAAAATGGTTTTTTCATCATAAAATTCGCTTCTATCGCGCCTGGGACAAATTTTGCCGCGCGGTACTGCACAGTACCATGCCCCTGTTTAATATTATATAGCGGTACTGTTAAACAGTACCGCATTTCCCGATACGTCCCCCGCGCGGTACTATGAAGGGCGATTTTTGCTTAATAGGGCTTGCCCAGAAAATCACTTTTTTCTACTGAAAGCAAATTACCCATACATGTGTTGGGTATGTTATATCTCTTCACATGGTCGCTGCGTGTACAACACGATCCCTACGGCACTAGTGATTCGCCTGCGCCGGGCGCGTCCGGAGGGGGGGGTAGCCCGACAGGGCCCACCCCCTTCGTTTCGGACCGCAAAATTTTTTTGGGTTGCTTTTTGCTTTTTCGCGATTTTCGACCCATTGTACTCTAATCTAATTCCGGTAAAAGGAATTAGGGTTGTAATCTAATTTGGGTAAACGAATTAGGGTTTTAGATGCTGCAGAATACCATTTATTGTATTGTACATGTAAAAATAAACATATAATGAAAAAGGAGCTATGCGGCTCTAAGTTTGGCTGGTTTTTTCCCGGTTAAGGGTTTCCAGGTGAAAATCTCTGTGTAATGTGTGTGCCATTGTGTATTTTTCTGTTAATGCTTAAGAATCATATGAGTTTGTACTTCACTGTTAAGGTTTAAAACTTACAACATGAAATGAAAGAGAAGCTTTAAAGCTCTTACCTGGCGCAGACGGTTGTCGAAATGGTGCCCCGAATCTCCAGATATCAACTCTTGAAGTTTTTCTCCTCAAATGGGTAAAATCTCCTCTTTTGGTAAATACACAAGTGAAATGGTAACTTTTTATTTTCACCTATCCTTTATATAACTTTTTCACTCATTTTTACTCATTATTTTATCTAGTTAAAATAAAACTCATTTCACATTACTAATATCTGGTTTTGTGAGCACTTATTGACGGGATCTCCTTTAAAGACAATATTTTCACACTGGCGTTCATTTATTGACCTTCATTTTGAGCCTACTTTATTTTTTTCATGCTCTGGATTAAAACTTGAAAAAGATTCCAAGCACTTTTACACCCGTGTCGTGCTTGTCAAACTCAAGTAAATGGTGTCGAGTTCGGTCAGCTTTACTCATACTCGTTAAACGATGAGGAAAGTATTGTCCTGGTTGTATTTAATTCTCTTTTCGGACCAGAATAATTAAAAATTACGAAAAAGACCATTGGAGTCTACAGTTAAGCTCTTTTCAGACTCCCTAAAATTGAAAAGATTGCCAAGTGATCTTGATTCTTTCACACTTGTAAAAGTATTTGAAAGGTCGTCTATTTGGTGATAGGTTACCACTTTTTTGGCCCCGTCTAGACTATTTACGAGAAAGGTATACCTTAGTCAATTTTGACTGGGAGAGTTCTCTCGGGAATTGTTTTACACTTTTTCGGGATCGATGGACTAAATTTACGAAAAAGTACATTGTGGAGCCTCCTTTAAGTTTTTCAGGCTCTCTAAATGTGAAAAACTATCAAGTTTTCCTTTCTTGGACTCGTTAAAATTTGAGATCGAAGGACCCACTTTGGGACGAACCCCTCCTTTCTTAGGTTCGTAAAACATGTGAGATTGGACTCATCTATGAGATGAGCTACACCGAGCATCTGTTATCCTCTTCAAGCTCAAAAAACAACAAAGAGGTACTCGTCTATCAGGTCGGGGGAATATGGGGAACAAGTCAAGTTTATTTTGGCAGCTTGTCAGTCGTTACCTTTGAACATGGCATGTGTCTGTCCCTTTTCTATAATGGGTATCTATTTTTCACTGAGTTATGGTCATCATCATGAGTCATCTCCCTGGCCACGAGCCTACTCATTCGGTGTCTATCCTACGCTATCAATAATCCCCGCTGCCAAGTCCTGTTACATGCCGTTATATGTTCAAAGGGTTGCAGTGTTCAAAGTAGTTCATTGTGTCATACCTCCGTTGTGTCAGTACATACTCTAGTGTCTCATCATCTTATACTATCTTTCGCTCCGATTTCGTGTCGATGATGTGGGAATCATTATGGCCCACCTTCGACGAGTCTATTCCCGTCGACGCCAAATCACTATCCAGGAATTGGACTTAGAGATCAACCACTAGTACCTTGGTACCTGCATGCCTCAATGGCAGGTTTCCTCATGTTTGACAGTAGGTTTACATCACTGACCTCTGATCGAACGATCTCTCGAATGCTCGACATCAACTCATCTATTCGCATTTCGTTGAGATGTACTTCAGATACCTTGGGGATCATCGTCATCATTGGTGATTTCCCTCGCATTTGTTAACGGTTCACATCATTGACCAGTAATCAAATGGTTTCTACCATGTTCGACTTCAACACTTTGTAATCACATGGCTAGATTTGTATCATTTGCGATCGGGTAGAAGACCCTGGACGCACCCTTGTATCTTGATTATGTCCAGGTTGCGTTGGAGATATCCTTTGTATTGTCACACAGATCCACTTTTTGTATTGGTCGTGGCTGTGTCATTACTATCTCATGGATCTACGCTTGTTCATAGTAGCCATGATCTTCCCACAGTCTATATCATCTCAGTACTCATGGATCTGCAATGTATTGGTCGGCAGCCATGCTTTGAGTCATTTGTTTCCGAGCATGGGGATGCCCGCCTCTATGGTATATCTAACATCTTGTTTCTGTTTTAGCTCCTTGTCGCTCTCCTCGATGCTATCTCTGCACAATATTTGTAAAGTCTTTCGGCCATCAGTCCCTTCTGACATCACACTTTAGGGGGCATCTGTTATACCTCCATATTCCACAGTGTCTCATCTCCTCTACAAAAAGAGTTGACGACACTTCCCCTACTGTTTAAACCACCCAGAAGAGACAAATGATGAGTGATCCTTGAAAGTAAACCTACCTTGACAAGAATCACCCTAGCCGAGACTTCATTTACCCTAACTACTGCGCCTTGCTCAGTTATAGGTGCGCGGTAGTCCGTACTACTGCGTTATTCTCCTTGTTTACCACGCGGTACTACCGCGTTATTGTATTTGTTGGGGGCGTGGTACACTTTTTTTAGCCTTTTTGCCATGGCTTATGGGATTTTGATTTTCGAGAGATTTTGGAGGATTGAGGTCCCTGATTCGATCCTAACTCACTTTCTGTGATTAGCAAACCTGATCCACTAAACTCTCCCTAGATCCACCCATCTCTCTTATTGGTTAACCCTACCACACACTATAAGAGAGAGGCATTCCATGAGCAAAGGGGAGGACTCTTAGAGGTATCAAACTTATGATCTTGTAGCCTTGTGGATATAGCTAGAGGAGGAAGCACTTGGAGCTGGAGGATTGGCTTGGACATCAAGCAACCTTTGTAAGCATTCTTCAAGTTTGTAATAAAATAACTTGTCTTGTTTTTCCCATTTCATGTGTACTATATGAGTTTCTAACATGGAATGTATCTAGTCCATATTTGAATCTGATCTTTACTTCAAGGTATTTGGAAGCTTGTATGTTTGTTCTTTATTTGATTTCAAGAGGTTCTACATTGGAGCTTTGAGATCAAGAGTCGGAAGCGGGACAAACGTCGAATTGAAAGGTGAGTCATATCTTCATATCTTCTGAATGCATGTAATCCTGTTGTGAAAATTAATTCAGGAAATTCAAGGTAGCATTTGTTTTGTTTTGTTCTTATCTTAGAGTCAGTTATAAATCTGCTTTAATTTAAGAGAATTTTGACTTATCTGTAGGGAAAAATTCTACCAACAATGGTGGTCTAATAACCCATCGGCAAGTACACACACTTGCGACACTTGTCAATCCACATGACGACACTTCTTTATAGAGGAATAACACATCTCTAATGAGGGTACAATAAATATATATGAAATACATAGATGAAATATATTCCGAAGTTACATATACATCAACAATTTAGGCCAGTCTTAGTTTGAAATTTAGTTCTATAATATCTAATATGTCTTCTATGTAATGCCATAATTTTAAACTAGTTTTGATGTGCCAAGAAAAAGTTATGGTAATCTTACCAAAACTTGTTATTTTGTTCTTTTCAATACAATGACTTAGTGTACGGTCTGTCATGTGTCCAATTGTTTTGAATATGATTCTAAAAATTATTAGAATTTAGATTGTGCAACAATCAAAACACTAGGTTCTGATACACGTGACAATCCAACCTAGATCTAAATAACAAAAACAATCTCACTTATAATTATTTGCACAAAGAGATAGCAAGAATAGAGAATAAATATTGAACAAAACACTAGAGGAAAATCACTCCAGTGGGAAGAATTTCACTCTAATATTATTCATCAACATGAGTACAATATATAGATTCTCTCAAGAGACAAAATTGAGAGGCTTAGTGTCAAGTTGAGTAGCTCACAGTAATGCGGCTTAGATTGGACCAATTCACCCATCAATGACATGAGGCCAAGTGTAACTCATAGATTGGGCCATAATGAGGTTCAATGAAAATAGATGGACCTTGAGGAGGTTAGGCTAGTCAAAATCAGGGAAAATTTGAAGAACCCCCCCTAAATTTCTATATATAATAAATGGGAGAATACCCATGATATATAGGAAAATATAAAGGCTATTTTACCAATGTTATATTATGTATATATAATTTTTTGGCGAATCTCTAATTGAATTATATAATCTTGTAAAACCTTGATGAATATTTCACTAAATTATAAAACCTTGTAAAATCTTGGTGAATCTTTCACTAAATTATAAAACGTTGTGAAGTCTTGGTGACTATTTAAGTAAGTTTATCCTTGGAACTACATAGCCCCCTGTATTCCAAAATACATGGCTATGAATGAAGTCCTGTGCCCCATGAATGATACCCCAAACACCCACAAAAACCTTATTTCTGCATCATCGATCATAAGCTTCACAATCCCCATGTTTCTTGGGGAAACTTTGGAACTGAGCTGATGAGATTTATAAGTGTCTTAGATGAAAGTGGGTCTCTATAAGACATGATAGTAAATATCAAATGCCCTTCTCATGTGGACATTAACCAACTTTCAAAATGATATTTAACCCATAAAATATGGATGAATTTAACTCTAACTTTGATTTCCATGATCAATAGAAGGTGAAAGAGCCCCTAAAAACTACCACTTCTGGAAATCAAAG
Organism: Larix kaempferi; assembly: GCA_027924585.1. NCBI lineage: Eukaryota > Viridiplantae > Streptophyta > Pinopsida > Pinales > Pinaceae > Larix > Larix kaempferi. The sequence goes on along the minus strand of BSBM01001025.1, from coordinate 751,294 downwards.
GTGAATGGTAGATGCCTAGCAATTTTTGTGGGCGAACAAAGGTTTTAATCCATTTTTAGAGGGGCGAAATTGTTTTATCTTAGATCCCCTTTTTAAATTCAATGGGGCTAACCTCCTATTCATTAAAAATAAATAAATAAAATGTGGGATAATCATACCAAAGGGGTGTTTAATAAAAAATTAGCCCACTAAAAATTTAAGAACCCTAAATTTATCCCATGGGCTAAGATTAGCCCCTAAAATTTTCCTTGGTAAAAAAAGTGTGAACGTTACCATTATGAGGGCGCATGGGAAATTAGTTGGCTAAGTAGTGGCCATTAATGCACAAGTTGACCAAATCCTCAAGAGGGCGCACTCTATCTCTTTAAAACAAGGAAATGCAATAATTCCCATATAAATGCAAGGTAGTGGGGCGCATTGACTCCTAAAATGAGAGAAATGAGTGTATAAGTGGACAGACAAGGATTCATGGATATATCACTAGTCTAAGCTGGTCAAATGTGAACAAACTATGGTATAAGACACTAGACTAGGCACTAATGAGCCAAATAACACAAGGTAGAACACCATGAAGTTCCATGGCATGTATATGATGGGAATATTGTTCTAACAAAAATTTACCATGATAATATGGTTCGTCTACTATCATATGCAATAAGTCTCACTCCCTTTTAATTTTTCAAGTTTAAGATATAACATTTTTTCCTAGAACACATGTTTGAGACTGTTTTTGGACTAGTAAACAACCCTAACTTCCATAGGGTATAACTCTGTACTTGTAATAAATCAAGACCTAAAAATAGTAACATAGATAGTTCTCTATGTCCTTAGTGGCCCCTTCAAGTTTCATTGTCTGAAACATCGTAGAAAAAAAAATATAGCTCATTGGAAGAAATATCAACTTAAAATGGGCCTCAAGAAAATCCATGTCATTATGTGTAAGCCAATCAAAATACATTAAAATTTAAAAGAGATATAGGTATGACTAAACACCTTAATATTGCATGGCAATTTTTAATTATTTAACTTGAGTATATAATAATATACCAGCATAGATCCAAATCCTAGGCTCTATCAAGCGCCGAGAGGGATCAAATCGCCACCTAATCCTAAGCTCTAAAGTCTCTAGTTTAAGTCTCATATTTAATTTTTACTTTGTATTATTTTTTTTTTGTTTATGGCCGACATAATATTTATTACTTTTTACTTTGTATTATTCCTTTTTGTTTACTTTGTATTATTTTGTTACTTGACAAACACTCTAAAATCTCATATTTACTTTTTACTTTGTATTATTATTTTTTGTTTATGACCGACATAATATTTATCTCATAATCCTAAGCTCTAAAGTCTCTAGTTTAAGTCTCATATTTACTTTTTACTTTGTATTATTCTTTTTTGTTTATGGACGACATAATATTTATTACTTTTTACTTTATATTATTCTTTTTTGTTTACTTTGTATTATTTTGTTTATGGCCGACAATATCGACAAACACTCGACTAACAAGATCTCCCTCATACTGGGCTGTAGAGTGCCTCTCGGCGCAATAATAATTCCTAATAAACAACATATATAATAAATTCTAACAAAATATAACTAAATCCTAACAAACTATAACTAAAAATTAAAAATATATTATATAGTAACATATAATTATTATTATTATTTTTAATTCTCATTCCATAATTTAAAATTGTATTAGCTTACATAGCAGTGTGATGTAGCATACATGGCTTTGTTGTGACATTTTCTTTAGGGGTGAATTTTAATTTGAAATTTCCTCTAATTCAAAATTCCAAGATGACTCGTTTTGGAAGCGTTCAAGCTCTTATACCAAATGTTATGCATCAAATTCCCCAAAATAGCATAAAATACCAAGAAAGAGTAATCCACGCCTTAATAATGAATAAAAGAGATGAATAGCAAGCCTCTTCGAGGGGGAAACCTCCTTATACAATGTACTAAATAGACAAGACAAGATCATATGATTATACAAATGAAGCTCGGCCTTTATTATAAATTGGAGAGGGAGTGGTCATTATGTAACCTAATACTGAGACAACCTAACCATAACTAATATAATAATAATAATAAATTATTGCTAGGGCCTTAACAATTCTTGCAATGGTGGAATATCTTGTGCATTCGAACTCGATCTTGAATCATGCTCTTGTAAAATTCAATAAACAATTATTAAAATGCACGTGCATAACTAACATAAATTCAATTAGATAAATGCATCAAAAATAAAATATGAGCTTACTATGAATGATGGAGGCGAACTTGAATAAATCACAATGATATGGATCGAGATGGAATCCATATAATTTGTCATTTGATATGTTAACTTTTTTTCCCTGCATTAGAGCCAAAAATATAATCAATACGTGAATAAATTCTTAAAAGAATGTTTGGAAAGCATAGAAAAATCTAACTTCAAACCAAATTCTGAAAGGCCTTTAAAAGTTATCGGTACACTATATTCTTTGTTTACACACTAGTGTGCCTAAATATATTAAACGCACCAATGTGTTTTATACGCATCAAAAAGTGACCTCTATTTTTTTCCTCCACAAAGCAAAACCTCCACTAAATTTTAATTGCAAAGGTTTACATTTGCATTTTCTATTAAATTCCTAATCGATGTGTTTTGACATAAAAGTAGACTCGGGCGATTTACAACATATAGGACACCAGTAATAGTAAGTTAAAAATACACGTGCATTTATCATTAATGTGTTGAAATATACAACAAAAAAATGAGCGAGAATTTATTTTTTCTAATTGTGTTTATAAGAGAAAACCCTAATCTTTAGTTCATTCCTTTTCCCTACTTTAGAGGGGATATTTATACAAGAGAGATTTACTAGCAATGAATTTGGAAAGGGAATAATTTTATAGAGAGCTAAATTTGTCAGGGATCACCATAGGTCACATACAAATCTGTAGAGGAAAAATTATAGGTATGTGACTTCATTCTATTTATCATTTCAATATTTCCCCTATTTGATTCAAACAATTTTTATTGCATTGCCAAAAAAAATATAATCAATACGTGAATAAATTCTTAAAAGAAAGTTTGGAAAGCATAGAAAAATCTAACTTCAAACCAAATTCTGAAAGGCCTTTAAAAGTTATCGGTACACTATATTCTTTGTTTACGTACAATATTCTTGTTCTTTATCTCGATTCCCTCTTTATATTTTACAATAATATTTGTTTTCTTTTAAGAAATGGAATTTTATAAGGTTTCTTTACTTTCATATTAGTACTTTGGTATTTGTTGCAATGGGACCACTCATGCATTGGATCCCAAATCCTATTGTTGTCAGTTTTTTTTTAAATGCTTTCATGGTTAGCGATCTGCTCACTACACAGTATGGTTGCATTGGTGCGTATTTGCCTTTAACGCACACCACTTGGTTTAAAATTTAAATAACATTGTTTCTAATACTGAAACATCGTGTTACCAATTTATTTGTAACGCACCCTTTGACACACTAGACTTAAGACCCATTTTTTTATTATATATAAAATATATATGCATAATAGCCACATGCATAATGCTTATATGCATTCTCTTAGAAAATGCACAACCATGCATATCAAATGCATAATATATAAAAGTATTTTAGTAGAAGCATAAATTATTCTAGAGGACACATAATCAACAACACATGCACATAATGATCTTATAATTGCAACAACATAAATATTTGCATGTGTTGCACATTTATCCCACATAAATTGGCACCATAATTAATACACATAATAGATTTCCTATTAATGTGCATTACACCAAACCAAAACAAAACTAAGGTTTGGAAGGTAACATTTCCAAATTTTTATTTATAAATTCATTCCCAAGAATTGTGCATTAAGAACTATCCAGGAACTAGGCACCACTATCTAGGAACTATGCACTATGGTGCTAAAATTCCAATATAAGGAAATCATCAATCCAACATATTTTATTAAAATTACTGCACAGTAACAATATTTCAATAAAATTAACTGCGCAATAAGGTTAATATACCATCATATTAACAGCCCATTAATATTGCATACTAGTTAAATAAGATATCCATTGTCAAATTATCCAAAGTATAGAGTGCAAGATTCCAACATATTACTACGCAATAAAATTAATATCAACACAATTCTTGCACATATGGACTCATACATAGGTCCATCCAAAGAATTTAGCTAGTTGTCCAATATGGCCTTCTACCATTGGACTTAAACACAAACCAAACATACGCTTTAAGTAGTCACCAAGGACTCCAATATAAGACAAATACAAGTCACATATTGTCATCAAATACTAAGACATAGGCCACACACTGGCCACAAACAGTCACCAAAACTCAACATGAAAAGAACACCTTGTCAAATAGACATACATCATTCTGCATTCAACATATCATTCAATAAGCCATACATAATGAAACCCAAACATTTGAATGCAATGTTCAAAGAGAAAAAAAATTTAACTGCATTCAAGCACTTCATACAATTCCCATAGGCTAAGTGTCGAAACCTTAGCTTTGATACCACTTTGTAACGCACCCTTTGACACACTAGACTTAAGACCCAAATTTTTTGTTTATATAAAACATATATGCATAATAGCCACATGCATAATGCTTATATGCATTCTCTTAGCAAATGCACAACCATGCATATCAAATGCATAAATGCATAATACATAAAATTATTTTAGTGGAAGCATAGATTATTCTAGAGGACACATAATCAAAAACACAAAAACACATGCCCATAATGATTTTATAATTGCGGAAGCATAAATATTTGCATGTGTCGCACATTTATCCCATATAAATTGGCACCATAATTAATACACATAATATATTTCCTATTAATTTGCATTACACCAAACCAAAACTAAACTAAGGCTTGGAAGGTAACATTTCCAAATTTTTATTTATAAATTCATTACCAAGAAGTGTGCAGTCAACATTTTGATAATAACCCAACATATTAATTGCGCACTAAAGTTACATGCATAAAATAAGTTGGATAGCAAATGCCAATTTATCCAAAGTATAGAATGCAATATTCCAACAAAATAACTATGCAGTAAAGTTAATATTCCAACAAAATATCTGTAAAATTAAATATATAAATTAAAAAGGATAATAATTACAATTTATTCCAAAACATGGAATGTAATATTCCAATATAATAATTGCACAATAAAATTAGTAGTGCAACATATTAACTGCGCAGCAAGGATAAATGTATAAATTAAAAAGGATAACAATTACCATTCCTTCCCAAACATGGAATGTAATATTACAATATAATAATTGCGCAATAAAGTTATTAATTCAACATAGTAACTCGAGTCAAGTTAAATGTATAAATTAAAAAGGATAACAATTACCATTTCTTCCAAAACATGGAATGTAATATTCCAACACAATACAGTTAACAATTCAACATAATCATTTAAACTTAAATGGATAAGCAAAATCAGCCTATAGTTTCTAAATACAAGATACTATCCAATGCTAAACTTAAATAACAACCCTTAACATATGGAAATTGTTTGCAATTACCATTTAAGCAAAATTAGGATGATTATGTGCATTTCAATGCAATTACCACTCATTCTAGCCTGGGGTTTGTAATTTCCAGCCCATAGTTTACAAATGCAAAAACCATTCAAGGTAAGACATACCCATCTTCTACATCAAAGCATTATTACAAACAATTTGTGCACTAAAAGAAATGCATTTCCAACCATACATAACCCATTCATGAATAACTTATAACATGGAAATTTAGGTCAATTAATGAGGAAATTTAATTTTTTTACATTTCAACTTTATTAAAGAATAAGCATTGATAAGATTTTGGTTCTATCATGTAATTTATACATTACTATCAAGCATATCACATATCTTATCTTACACTCTTTCCATAATTAAGAATTCAACCAAGCTATGCATAAATTCCTTCATTTATTCGAAAGCAAATAATTGTAGAAATAATATGGTGTCAATTCCATGTACAGGAATTCAAATAACCAACTCATGAATTTAAAATGTGTAATTTTCTTTATTATTCAGCAATTAACTAAATTGAGAAATTAAAACATCATTTCCAGAAATTAAAACTTATCTGCAAAATACTGGAAATGGAAATTGGTTGTGTGGCTTCCATGCTCCACTCAACCGTAGGCAATTTTGCTCATCTATCTCTCAGTAAAATGACACCCCCGAGATGAGACTCATGCATTCACCAGATAGACATCTCATCAGTCCCATAATTTCTCATGGATTTAACATAGGTTTACAAGCACCTAGGAAACTAAGCTACAACCAATTCGATGCCAAAACACACAATTCCGATTCCGGCTTCCTTCCAATCACACCACAGTGAAAACCCATCACTACTTAACCAGTACACATGAATTCAACGAGAATGGTTCATGTATAATTCACCATTTCATCAACCACAACCCAATAGTCAATCACATATTCATTCCACAACAAGAATTATCACTCATCAATTCTCACTTCTTCTATGTTTGCTCATACCTTCCATGTGCCTATACGCACCACCCCCTCCCTTCTTCTTTCAAGATGAAATAATGAATAAATAATCCCCATTTCCATTTGCATGCATATGTTTATGCATGCACAACTAGAACCACGTGGAATCCTTCATCCACGTTTCCTTATTTTATGTAAACACATAATTTCCCCAAAATCCCACTTAAATAATAATAATATTTAAGTCAATAAAAGGGAATCCATATTTAACCATGACTTAGGATAAAAGTTTAGGGATATTTTAAAGTTCTAAAAGGTATCTAAGGGTCATGGCATAGTTTCCTCCTATGACACTTTTAACCACCTTACTGTCTCCGGTCAATACATGAGTCTTTGATCTCTTCAACGTTCCACCTCATCGCATCCAGTTGTGGATTTTAATTTTAATAGTTGCAAAATATACATTTGTTCTGCCATACAAACATTTTCATATTAACATTTACATCATGCATATGATCAATTCAAGGGTCTCATCTAGGGGTATTACATTATTCATGGGCTTGGCAGTGTGCAATAAACTATAATGAAGCAACGACGCATCTATTATTTTACAAAGCACCAATTAAATATAACCATTTGTTAAAACATTTTCAAATGTATATCAACACGGTATTCATACACCGGTGTGTGTGTGTGTGTGGGTGTGTGTGTAACACCAGTGTGCATACTTTCATTATATGCACCGATAATGTAATTTGTAAAAAATATTTCATAATGTTTATATCTGATTTTTTTTTATAGAAGATAGCGAATAGAAGTTCAAGGAAAACAACTTATTACAGTGAGCATGATGCTAGCTCATCCCGATAAGAGAACATGGCAAGTTTTTAAAGTTTTATTAAAAATTTAATATATTTGAGTTATCTATGGGTTTAAATTAATTATGTGTATTAGTTAATGTGTGTCATGCAGTGCATAAACTTGAACAAACTCAATGAGATTGTCTACAATCTTAATGAGGGAACACAATCTTGTTGTAAGAAGATAAAAATTGTGAAGGATGTAAATGATGATGACTTGGTCCCCAGTTCATATGGAGTGGTGGTGGAAGTTAATGAAAGGGGGAATTTTTTTTACAAAACTATGAGGGATATAGTGGAAAAGATGTATAAATGTATTTTCCACTTTCAGTACAAAAATCAATCCAATAACTCCAAAAATCAGGTTTTATATAAACTACAACAAGTATTTCCAAAGCAATGGTCAATGAGACACGTGAGACTTGCAATAACAAAAACTTACAATAACAAAAACTTACAATAACAAAAAAGAATAATATAAAAAGTATTATTACTAAACATGTTTTTCTATAATATGTCCCATAAATTACCAAATTAATTTTTTTTGCTAAATTTACTATCATGTTGATTTAAAAAAAATGTTTTTTCCTTTTTCAGGAAGATTATGAAAATTCCAAAGGACAAATGAGGGGAAACCCAAAACATGCCAGTAGATATGTCCAAAAAAGTGTACAAGGAGATGGCAAAATAAATAAACATAATTGCATCGCATGAGGAGCCATCCCAACAACAACATGTGTCAGATGTATGTACTCATTGATTTATTTTTTTATGTACATCGAATTTCATTATCGCATAAATACTAATTTTCAATTGTTTGTTGTAGAAAAAAAAATGGAACCCATTCAACACATAATATACGACGACAAGGAAGAAAATGCTTGATCGCAAAGCTTGTGAGTTTTACATTTTCGGTTTTACTTAAGATTTCATATTGTTGTTATCTTTATATTTAAATAATTAATTTACACTCATCCACGTATGTCTTCTAATAGGTGCTAACATACAAATAAGAGTCATTTGAATAATTGATCAACATTGGATTAAGTATGGGTTGTGAGTATATGTTGAAGTGTCAAGGATTAATTGACCAATTTGTAAGTAGTTATGTTGTTTAATTTTCTTCATTTTATAATTAACGGAGCAACAAAAAACCTATATATTAAGTATTTCTATGCTTTGTCATGGTGTATTAAACATGCGGGAAGCAAATTTGGAGTGGAGCCAATGGAAGACATTTTGATAGAAGGCATGAAACATGGCTTCAAAAGAATGTGTATTGTTTATGAAACATTCGTTGCTATGGTATCTTTTTAATTTATGCAATCATGTATATTCTACTATATAAATGCAGATACTCTTATTACACTTTATTTTCATGTTTGTAGATGCAACATGAAGAGGAAGAACATAGAAAACAAGGCAATCAACAAAATATTATGCTAAAACCCAAGTACAATATTGCCGACAAGTGATGAAGAAATTAGGCATGCATGTAGCTCAAGCAATGACATCAATTCAATTGATGAATAACAATCAATATAACTAAATGCTACTAAAATTATATGTTTTGGAATATTAGTATGTGAAAATTAGGGATTTTGTATAATGTACTTGACATATTGTCCTACATGAGGACATGCTACCGATAAGTGTAAAGATTACATATTGACATTTTGTTTAATTTATTGGACATATTGGCTCAATATGATATCGATAGGTTACCAATAAGTGTAACGATTACATATTGGTTGCATTTTTATTTATGTGGACCTTTATGTTGTCCCATTTTGTATGACGATGGGTTTCTTATTCATATATAATAAGTAATTTTCTTATTTTATTGCATTGTATAATGTTGTAAAATGTTGTGTTGTTGATTATTTAATATATTGATGATTTACATTGTTACAAATAACATAGGTGTAATCCATTGGATAATGCATTACTGCAATCATTATATCAATATACAACAATTAAAATATACAAATCAATATTATTAATAAAAAAAATGATTTTGAGATGATTAATTGAAATTTTGTTTAAAAAATAATTAATTAAAATATATACATATCAGTGCATTGTATTCTTTTGAACCCACTAAACGATGCGGTCCACAAAAATATAAGCAGGTGTGTTTTATAGAGAATACTCGCTAGTGCCTATTACATATATTATCACAGTGGCGCAATAATTTTCAAAATTGCACTGTTACTTTAAAAAAAAATCGTACGATTGTATTTATCATTTCAAAATATAACGGTGCACATGACAAGAATATGCACCAGCTCTTTATATATAAAAAACACACTAGTGCTTTATATAATATACGCATCATCATTTTACCCCCAAAATGTTTGAAATTGAACATCCCTTCGGTTCACTTGGTAATATAGGCACTAGGGTAATTTTTAGGGTGAAATTTCGCCAATTGGCTATTTTTTGGGCTTTTTTTCAAAAAATAAATTCGCTATTTAGTCATTTTTAGTCTCTAATATCGCCTATATTTACATAAAATATGTTTTTTAATCATATTATTCGCCAAAATTTACACATTTTAGTAGTAAATTGTACGTTTCATATTTAATATTCACCTACCTATCTATATACATGTTTTTTTCAATCCAAAATAATCGCTTAGGATACTATACTTAAGTATAATATTAGAATCCTTAAAAATTACCCTGATAGGCACCAGGGTATAACACTTACAAGCACTAGTGCTTTCTACACAATACATACACTGGTTTGTTAAATGTGATACATGCACATGTGATTAATATATATTATATGCACTGGTACATTTTTATTTATATGTGAACTGACATCTCACTAGGAAAATTTCAAAATTTCACATCACTCAGTGCACATGTTAATATAGGCACTGGTGCGTTTGTATCTGAAATAAAAAACAATGGGGTGTAAAAAAAGTTACGAGCACTAAAATGCCATTAAACAAAAATATTGAGTTAGTGCACTATTTTTATAAAAGAATAGGTGCATCGTAGAACAATAAAATCGAAACCAATGCACAATTAATATATAAGCCCCAACATGTTTGTGTTGATTTCTCACCGGTGCGGTTTTGTTTTGAATGCACCGGTGTGTATTATGTAAAGGATCATCGAAGAAAAAAACCCTGCTAAAATCTTTGCTCACCCAAAAAAATTAAGTTATAGAAAATATCTGTTAAAACCTCAACTATGAATTGCAGAGGTTTTTTTGAGAAATTTTCCCAACCTTGTAACACTAAAAACCTCCGGAAAAACCTTCGATATATGGTGTTTTCCTTGTAGGGAATAATCAACAATATTCATGGTATAGGGATTCACAAAACCATTATTACATAGGATATTATCATAAACCATTGGAGAAATCACAACTATGACATATTGAACCAATATATCTAGAAGCTAAATGAAACAATAATAGAATATGCAATAGATATAAGAGAAAGGTTACAAGTAATGATCCAAACAATAATATTTATTAACCAAGAAATTCTTAAAGAGAGCACATGAATAAATGCCTAATCAATGAGGTGTGGGCCTTCATATATATGCTACCAAACTTAGGCTTAATTATACACACAAGCTTAATGGCTAGTGAAACCCATAACACTTCCCCCTAAATGATCAAGTGTACATTCCTAAGGAAGAAATGATGATCATGAAATAGCAAATAGGGTGTAACTAGGCTTAAGGCACTCGAGTGAGGTGCTTTTGTGCCTAAGTTTAGACAAGTGTGATCTCCTTGAAGAATAAACTTGTCTATGCCTGTGGCTAGGGCTAAGTAGCCCCAGAACTAACCCATGAGATAGTTAACTCAATTATGCATGTGAAAATGAAGTCCGATTAGCCTAAATTGTCCAACTAAGTAGTTAATTGAACTAAATTAGCCAACTAGGGTGTATTAGTCAGTTACTTGAGCCTGAATTGCTAACTTAAGTACACAAAATCCAAGAAAATGGAGGCAACACATGCAAGAGTACCTTAATCCCTAAAACAAAGGAGGAAACAAGATGAGATGCACCCTAATTAACTGTTGGGGTGCATTTATCCCTAAATTCTAGGGATTTGACCAAGGAGTGCTCTATTGACTCTAGAGAAAGGAGATTAATTCCCATAGGCATGCTGAATAAAAGCTTGAAGGTGTGTACGTACACCAACAACACCACCACCACATGGAGTCAAAAGAAAAAAAATTATGTTACAAACAACTATCAAGCATTGCCATAAAGAATAAATTTAAAAAAAAAAAAATTTCAGTTAATGGATCATCATTAGTGATAGCAAAAAAGTAGGAATATAAGGAAATCATATTACTTGATTTCATCACATGTAAAACCATTTACTAGGAAGCACTGAGGACAAAAATTCTCGAATGAGGGTATCTTGATATGACCCCAAGGAGCGCATATATGGGGGGTAATTATATATGTAATAAAATAAATGTATATGTTATATGGGTTGGACTAATAAAGGGCCTACATGTGCAATGAGTGAATAGGTATATATAGATGGAATGTAGTCATTATTGTTGGGGAGGGGGGAGATTTGCATATATGTATGTATTGGGGTATTTGGAGGAGGTTCTCCTATTATTTTAGTATTTATTGTGTAATTCATCTCTCTTATCTATTTTGGAGTTGTGCTTCATGTTCACATATTTGTGTAATCTGGTTTGTTACTCTCTTTTATGTCTTTGGTACATAATAAGCATTTTCATTGAGTTAATTGATATAAATGTTTACAGTGGATTTATGTCTACCCCCTGATGTATAAGATCAATATGAGAAAAAATGACTCTTACCAATCCCTTGATATTGATTATAAATGAAGTATGTTGAAATCTATTATTTCTAATAGTGAACCCCCCTAGACCAAGAACCGAGGGTGATTGTAGACTGAAGTATTGACAGCTCGGGGTAAAGAATAAAGATCTTTTGTTTTCGAGTTTTTATGCCTCGTTTATTTTCCTTGCCTCTTTCTTTTTTAAGGGTTTGATGACTTTGATTAATGAAATTCTTAATTGGTCTATTTATTTGACTTAGTGATTATTGCATGGCTGTATGTGAAGTCACTTTCACTTTTATTTGAATTCATTCACCCAATATTGATATTATGTTCGATGTACTTGATCCAAGAATTGCATGTGTGTCAAAGGGGTACTAAGCCTATGTAACTAGAGTTTGATAAATAAATAAATAAGACGACATACAATACAAAATTATAAATAATTAATTATAATAATATAAAAAGTAATTATAATTATTATAATATAAAATTAATTATATTTATTATAAGATAAAAATACATAAAAACATTTAATTTAATTTTAATTTTCTTTACATCTAAATATTTAATTTCTATAATTACGTTTTATATTTTGATTTTTTTCTTACACATAATTAATATTCTATTAATATAAAAAATATAAAAAGAAGACATTGTTAAATGATCTCTCAACCTTACACATATAATCCCTAGATTTACAAATACATAAACACATAAAACCAACAACCAAACTCAATAGAGCACCATTATAAGCAAATTTTTATACTGTGATACTAATTAGATCAATAATTACAAGTTATACATTAATTATTATTTTCAATCACACACTAACATTAACCTCCATGCAAATGTGAGATAGATGCTACACTGTGGAATTAGATGATATTTGCTACTGATTTTCCTTAAAGTAAGAGATAAATTTAAAAATATTAATATGATATAAGTTAACAAAATAAAAATAAATATATAATGAATTAAATTATTTTTTATTAACTAGAAAACTTACTATCAAAATTACACCACCTCCTCTAGCCTGGGCTTCCATCATATCATCCAAAATCCCCTCTGCTGAATTCCACTCATCTCCGATCCTTAATCTAACCTTTTAAAAGTAACCGATAGTGACATAACAGAACGATGATTATTAATCTAGCCTTACAACAAGTAAATCGAGAACAATATGACACGGAATGCTTGAAAATAAGTTAGAAAACTCTCGGAAGAATGAACCTCGCGCTAACTGAAAGAGTTTTGTCACAAGTTACAACTACAAGCCCAAGTGCATAATTATCAATTAACGCTTTACAGGCGATACATTGGCCACTGTGCCAAAAGGCATAAGCACGAGGAGAGATTCGAGAGAAGTGTAAGGAGAACACGCTCTAGTATATGTAATGATGGACTGAATCTACAAAGATATGCGTTGGTCACTGCAAACAATATTTAATGTGTGGCACTGGCGACCCAATTTAGGCCCCAAAAATTGTGTAATAGATGCCTTGTACGATTGCAGAGAATTTATGTTTAAGCTGAAATGCTGCAGCAGCAGCAACAATGGTAGAGGCGGCGGGAAGGAAGCACGGGGCCCAAAGAGAGGGAGAGAAGGCTGACGGCTGAGAACTGAGTGGAAGTATTAAATTTGATTAAATTACGTTGTTGCGTTGGCGAGTACGTGGGGGGAATCATTATCTGTTAACCACGCGGCATGTCGACTGGAATTATGGCTGCCCTCTGCCCACTGTTCTGCTCTGTTCGATACCAACCCACCATAACTAGGTATTCTTCTGCAGTTTCTGTTGCTGTTGATGGGAGAAGATTGTAATTCGTGCAGGCTGGATTTTCTCGACTAACGAGTTTCGAACCGACGACCTGTCATTAAAGCTCGCCGCCGGCTGGCCACCCATCTCTTTTAATGCACGACTGGTAATGTCAGTGAGTAGTTATCGCCCTTCACAGCATACAGCTATGCAAATCCATGGCAATTACAAACCGCGGTTGGATTGGTTGGCATCTGTGTTAAATTCACAGTTCACACACCATGCTTTCAATGTGTTATGGAGGTGGACGGGGACTATTGGAGATATCTGGGCCGGCGAAGTGTCTAGGCCCCCGGCCCCGGCTCCCGAGGGATTGACGCATGATGTTACTTGATGGTCCGTTGGTTTCAGGTCACGATATAAATTTATTTGTGTTAATAATTGACGCAGCTTTGTCATTGGCTTTGGGTATCCGTATCTTGCAGTTGCTGGCATGTTGTGGGATTCCGTCCGTCCAGGTTCTAACAGTGAATCACCAGTACGACCAGAGAGCTTTGCTATGATTGTCATTGCGCACAGGAACCATGGAAACCCTGCTTTTCTTGGTTATTACTGCATGCATGCAAAATACTAACAGCCTTTTCCGACAAGTGTGCATCCATTTAAAAATCTCTTCCAAGTTCCAGATGAATATTAGCAACTCGACCACGATCCATTTACAAATTAACATTGGAGTAAAACATTACAAAAACATAAAACTATGCATATTTGGGATCAACCTAGGAGTAAAACATAAGAAAAACATAAAACTATACATTTGAAATTGGAGGCAGAGAGAAAAAATACTCTTAACTAGGACACTATTATATTTAATGAAATTGGAGGCAGAGAGAAAAAATACTCTTAACTAGGACACTATTATATTTAATGAAATTGGAGGCATAAAGAAAACTCATTTTGTAAAGAGATAGAATAAGATGTACAAGGTTCTCAAATCAATTTGATTTAGGATAAAGGAAGAGAAAACATCTTGTATAAAATACTCTCAACTAATACAATTTTATAACTTAATGAAATTGGAGGCATAGAGAAATCCCTCTTACAAAATACTCTTATATTTAATGAAATTGGAGGCATACAGAAAACTCATTTTGTAAAGTCATAGAATAAGATGTACAAGGTTCTTAAATCAATTTGATTTAGTGCAAAGGAAGAGAAAACATCTCTTACAAAATAATCTTAACTAATACAATATTATAACTTAATGAAATTGGAGGCATAGAGAAATCCCTCTTACAAAATACTCTTAACTAGTACACGATTATATTTAATGAAATTGGAGGCATAGAGAAAACTCATTTTGTAAAGGCGTAGAATAAGATGTACAAGGTTCTCAAATCAATTTGATTTATTGAAAAGGAGGAAAAAACATTAAATGGATAGTGTATCAAATCGTTTGAAGAATGAGTATAGAAAAATAAAAATGTCTAATAGATTAAAAAAAGAATCTCTAAAAATTCACTTAAATTTATTATACAAAAAGCCGAAATGAAGAACATACACAACTTCAACAAGTAAAAGGGGATCAAAGTGCAAAACTACTTGAAACCTAACATTGTATGACAAGCCCATAGGGGTGTAGCTCATTGGTGATTCACTGGATATGAAATCACATGTTGTAAACAAAGGTCATGAGTTCAAAACACCCCGATTTACTTGTGCCCCATGCTTGCGGGCAGTTGTGGGGCACCTAGGGGTATAGTGGTAGCGGACAAGAATCAACCCCATGCAACGCAAGTACGTGCACTGCATTGACCCCGTGTAACGCAAGTACGTGCATCGCCTCGGTTGTCGATTCCCCTAGTAAAAAAAACATTGCGTGGTATGAAAAAAATGTAAAAGTTCAACTAAGAACCAACATAACATTCTACCCATAACTAGCACGTATCCTATTTCATTAGTAACAATGCCAAAAGATGCTTTCTTTGTAAAAATATCCTTTTTTTATTGGTTAAAATTCTCCACGTGGTTGAGGAAATGATATTTTTTATTGTGAAGACTTTGAGTGAGTCAACTAATCGCAAAAGTATGTGCCCAGAAAAGTTTTCATGGGCACCATTTCCTGGCAAATCGGGACATTTTCCAACAAATAGAAGAGTTAACGCAGGTTCAACATGAGTTAGGCAACTACGAAGGTGTGTGTAAGAGTCTTGAAACTCTAAATCGCACTCAATAACCAACGTAATCCATGAGTGAAACGTGGAAGTAAAATAGTTTTTAATTTCTAATTATTTAAGAAAACAATGGCGCAATTATGTGATAGGAGTGGTGAAGCATCCATTCCTGAGCATGATCTGACTAGTAATAAACTGAGAAATTTATCCTAAATTGAAATTGGTTGAGCATTCACACCCGATCACCCATTTGGCAGGGAACCAAAAAAAAATCTAGGGAAGAAATTAAACCGATAATGATTTAAAACAAAAAAATTCATGGGAAGAAATAATATTGGGAATGTTTTTCGAAAATCATTTTTTTTGTGGTGATATTTGTCATGGTGATGAAAGAACGAAAACATGCCATTGTATCCGTCCTTACCTTTGGCCATCAAGACGAGTCACAGCAAAGACAATTCTTGAAAATTCATCAACGCAAAAACTTCTTTTGAAAATTTCATTGGGTTGAAGGTATGTCGTGCAGGCTAGAAAATGGGTTCAATTTTTGGCCTGTTTGAGTGATTCAAATTGGAAAAGTTGAGTTTTATTATTCTCTGTTTTTTTACAGTTTCATATTTTCATTTCATATTTGCAAATACCAGGGAATTTTGCTGACTTATTGTCATTGACAACAATGGCTAAGTACCATGGAATTTCTACTGACTTATTCTCTGTTTTTTTACATTTTCATATTTTCATTTCATTTTTTTTCGTTGGAAAAAAAGCGTAATTTTATTTCATTCGATGAGAACAAAATTATATTATGTAGATACACTTTTGGAGAAGTGCATTGCTGATATTCAAGTCATTTAGTAAGACCTATTTTCTTCTTCTGAACTTCTAAAGCTTTAAACTTTTTACATATCAAGTTCTGAAACTGAAAGATAATAACACGTGTCTGTTGGATTAGATTACATAGAGAAAATTAACAAAAAAGCCCTCAGTAGAAGAACCACTGCTATGAGAATAGAGCCTCAAAACGAGAGGGAACTAAGGAGAAAACTACAACAAAAAATAGAGACATCTTGAACCCTCATAACCTTGTGATTTCAACACCTAGCCTAATTTCACTTGTTCTTAATATGCAAAACAAGTTTTTTCTCACTTTGGCAGGTTAATTTCTTGCACATTTGACCATCATAAGGCAAACCTAAAGCATGGATGGATAACCACTTCAACAAGGAATAGATCCATGTCACTCTTTAAATTTGTTGATACACACACATCATCTGGAGGGCATTTGAAACTAGCTTATTAAACTACTAATTCAACACTTACACAAAATATTGTCAAACCCTAGGGTAACATGAGATTTTTATTTTCATCAAATTGGAAGTGTGAGACACCCAATGGATAGAGGCCAAAAAGGTGATTCCATCCAGACCAATTTCATCCTTTGAAACTTCTTTCTCTTTCCTTGGAGGGAATTTTTTTGGAGCAATGAAAATCAAGCTAGGAGACACTTTTGGCAGATCAATATCTTCACCTACAAAGACTCTTTGGACAAAACAATGATATGGCTGGATGCACCAATCAACAGTCTAGACACCCATTTTTACCAGTAATTTTATACTTAGACAATTTTTGCATTTTCTTAGACTAGAACAATCTTCTTGAAACATTGTTTTGGAAGAACCATAACTTTCTTTTCAGACACTCTCAATACAATCTGAGACCATGGTCAGGTAGACAAATCAACAAGCTACAACTTGACACTATGGGGCAGGCATTTACCTTAACCTATCAATTACGGAGGGCATTTTCCCGATGCCATTTGGGCAATTTTACTACCACTGGTGAAAAAACAACATGAAACCCTGTTTGGCACGCCTTTAACTTTGTCATCAAACACCCTCTTTGAGAACTGAGACCATGGTAACATAGCCTCTTCAACAAGCTACAACATTATAGTTTTAGATAATTTTTATCATTCTCCTATGAGATATGACGAGAAATTTCCCAAGGCCACTTGGACCAATGTTCCAACACTTACATTTTTCATAATTTCTCCAAACTGACAAATCTCTATATAACTAGGTCAAATTGTAATAATGACATGATGAAGGTACTAGAGCACCATTAGGTGGATTTGCATCCTCATCAACCATGCCACATCATCATACATGCCATGTCATCATATCTTTTGTCATTAATGAATACTTGTGTCATCAATGACAATTATACTCGAGAGTGTTCATGTTCATAAGTCATCCACCTCCAATAAGATGTTTTCCTAAAAAAATTATCCCTCACAGGTGGGAAATGGTGGGAATTTTTCGAAGCCTACTTAACCCCATGCCAACTGATGAATTTATCAGCACAAGGACACCTCCTGGAGGGAATTTCCAAATGGCCCCTTAGCCTTGTGATTTTAACACTTAGGCAAATTTCTTTTGTTCTTAATATGCAAACCAATATTTTTCCTACTTTGGCAGGTTGATTTCTTGTACATGTGACTATCAGGAAGTAAACTGAAGCCATGAATGGATAGATACTTCAACAAGGAATAAGTTCATGCCAACTGATGAATTTATCCCCACAAGGACAGTTCTTGGCGGGTATTTCCAAATAGCCCCTTAACCTTGTGATTTTAACACATCCAAATTTAACTTGTTCTTAATATGCAAAACAAGTTTTTTCTCCCTTTGGCAAGTTAATTTCTTGCACATGTGACCATCATAAGGAAAAATGAAAGCATGGTTGGATAACCACTTCAACAAGGAACATATCCATGTCACTCTTTAAATTTCTTGATACATACACATCATCTGGCGGGCATTTGAAACTAGCCTTTTAGACTACTGATTCAACACAGACAAAAAATTGTCAAACCCTAGGGTAACATGAGATTTTTATTTTCATCAAATTGGAAGTGTGAGACACCCAATGGATAGAGGCCAACAAGGTGATTCCATCCAGACCAATTTAATCCTTTGAAACTTCTTTCTCTCTCCTCAGCGGGCATTTTTTCGGAGCAATGCAAATCAAGCTAGGAGGCACTTTTGGCAGATCAATATCTTCACCTACAGAGACTCTTTGGACAAAACAATGATATGGTTGGATGCACCAATCAACAGTCTAGAGGTACATACCATCAAAATATTTAAAGACATAAACCACAGGAAATGTTAGACAATTTATTGAGGTCACGCTGGCATTTTTACCAGTAATTTTATACTTTTGACATTTTTTGCATTTTCCTAGACTGAAGCAATCTGCCTGAAACACTGTTTTGGCATACCCATAACTTCCTCCTTAGACACTCTCAAGACAAGATGATACCATGGCCAGGTATACAAATCAACAAGCTACAACTTGAAACTACGGGGTGAGCATTTACCTTAACCTATGAATTATGGCAGGCATTTCCATGAGGCCACTTGGGTAGTTTTACTACCACTGCTTTAAAAATAGCCTGAAACCCAATTTTGGTAGGCCTTTAACTTTGTCATCAAACAACTTATTTGAGGACTGAGACCATGGTAAGATAGCCTCTTCAACAAGCTACATCATGATATTTTTAGATAATTTTTATCATTCTCCTACGAGGTATGATGGGAAATTTCCCAATGCCTCTTGGACCAATTTTCAAACACTTAGACATTTTTCAGAATTTCTCCAAACTGAAAAATCTCTATATAACTAGGTCAAATTGTAATAATGACATGATGAAGGTACTAGAGCACAATTAGGTGGATTTGTACCCTCATCAACCATGCCACATCATCATACATGCCATGCCATCATATCATTTGTCATTAATGAATACTTTTGTCATCAATGACAATTATACTCAACATTGTTCATGTTCATAAGTCATCCACCTCCAATAAGATGCTTTACTAAAAACATTATCCCTCACAGGTGGGAAATGGTGGGCATCTTTCAAAGCCTACTTAATCCCATGCCAACTGATGAATTTATTAGCACAAGGACACCTCCTGGTGGGAATTTCCAAATGGCCCCTCAGCCTTGTGATTTTAATACTTAGCCAAATTTATTTTGTTCTTAAAATGCAAAACAATATTTTTCCTGCTTCGGCAAGTTGATTTCTTGCACATGTGACTATCAGGAAGTAAACTGAAACCATGAAATGATAGCTACTTCAACACGGAACAAGTTCATGTCAACTGATGAATTTATCCCCATAAGGACAGTTCCTGGCGGGCATTTCCAAATAGCCCCTTAACCTTGTGATTTTAACACCTAGCCAAATTTCACTTGTTCTTAATATGCAAAATAAGTTTTTTCTCACTTTGGCAGGTTAATTTCTTGCACATGTGACCATCATAAGGCAAATTGAAAGCATGGATGGATAACCACTTCAACAAGGAACATATACATGTCACCCTTTAAATTTGTTGATACACACACATCATCTGGCGGGCAATTGAGACTAGCCATTTAGACTACTAATTCAACACTTACACAAAAAATTGTCAAACCCTAGGGTAACATGATATTTTTATTTTCATCAAATTGGAAGTGTGAGACACCCAATGGATAGAGGCCAACAAGGTGATTCCATCCAAACCAATTTCATCCTTTGAAACTCCTTTCTCTCTTCTCGGTGGGCATTTTTCTAGAGCAATGCAAATCAAGCTAGGAGGCTCTTTTGGCAGATCAATATCTTCACCTACATAGACTCTTTGGAAAAAACACTGATATGGTTGGATGAACCAATAACCAACCTAGAGACCCATACCCTCAAAATATTTTAAGACATAAACCATCGAAAATGGAGGGAATTTTACTGAGGTCACTCAAGCATTGTTACCAGTAATTTTATACTTGGACAATTTTTGCATTTTCCTAGACTAGAGCAATCTGCCTGAAACACTGTTTTGGAAGACCCATAACTTCCTCGTCAGACACTCTCAAGACAATATGAGACCATGTTCAGGTAGAAAAATCAGCAAGCTACAACCTGAAACTATGGGTCACGAATTTACCTTAACTTATGAATTATGACGGACATTTTCCTGAGGCCACTTGGGAAGTTTTACTACCACTGGTGCAAAAACAGCCTGAAACCCTGTTTTGGCAGGCCTTGAACTTTTTCATCAAACACCCTATTTGAGAACTGAGACCATGGTAAGATATCCTCTTCAACAATGTAACACCCCCCTCACCCAAACCGACCATCGAGGGGGACGTTGGCGAATCCCGGGCTCTAAAAATTCGCCCCAACGCATAATACAATTTTCAATAATAAGTAGTGTGTGCAGAAACATAATAAACATGCACAGTGGAATTTAAAATCCGTCCACACACATCTAGCAAGCAAATGCAAGCATAAACATTATAGGAATCAATTAAAACAGTTCATATTCAAATACATGAGAGTACTTATCTTTATTCAACACAGATCCAAGCAACTGGCTGTGTAAGAGCGCTTTTCCACCCAACTATAGGCACTCTGTCCAGTATATACTCTTTCTACTAGGAGGCCACCCCCAAGCTGGGCTATGAGTCCACTAGGGCGAAGGAAGCACCTACAAGATTCTATCTCTCAGCCCCAATCCGTTCTGCTCTCTGTCTTCTAATTCGAATTCCTGGGTTTAATACACAGTCTGGTAAAAATGGCCATCAACAACAATGGAATAACTCTACGTGGAGTAGCAGCTTGCATGAGAGAATGAGAATGGAATAATGATAATCAAGAGTGTTGACTCTAACGATATCTGGTAAGGGTGAAACGACAGCTGACATGTCTTTTGACCATAGAATAAATAGGACTACTGACAGCTAACATAACTGTCACAAAAGTGCAGTCAGTCCCATGCTTCAATAACTACATGAGATGACTTTTCCCACCAACCATACACATGCATTAATGATTGTAAAAATGTTCAAAAAAGGAGATAATTGGCTTATTCCCATCACATGACATAATTTTGGGTGAGTTCTAAAGTTGACACTTGGAAGCATAGGATTTGGTTTCCCATAGGCCCCCTTCCTCTCCCCCTCTGGTGGAATCATAGCCCCTTTAGTGCTCTTTACACAACCATTGTTGGACCATTTTATTATTTATGCACATAATATTTACATATACTATAAATCGGCATAAAATCCAACCAAACAGTCCAAATAATATCATACATTCCTATCCATTCACTAGTCGGGCCTTGGCCTTGAGCTCCGCACTAGGAATTCACACTGGCATATTTACATCATTTACATCATTTACATCTTTAATGCAATGGGGTCAAAATCAGGATATTTCAATCCCCCCCCCTTGGAATAACATTGTACTCGGTGTCCCAATACTTAGGAATACATACAAACTTTACACATGTCCAAAAATTCACAAAATGTGGCAGGTCTGTCCTTCATTTCATCTTTTACTTTTACCTTCGAGGACCAAGTCCTTGGTTTCAACACGATGCTCCTATTGAATTTGACCGTCTAGCTGATCCACAAGTCTGGAAACTTTGTTGATACAATTATTCTTGCTATCCTTTGTTGGGTAGTTGTGGAGGAAATGATTTCCCCCACATTCCCAACATTTCAGTGGTTTCTTTTTCTTTACTTGCTCCATTTCCTTTGAGTCTTCCCACCTGGAATGTTTCTTAATGGGCTGATTGTGTAATGTCCCTTGTTAGGAATTTTATTAAAATGGCAATTTTTCACTTTTTTCCTAGTTTGACCTTTGACTAGTTTTGAGCTCTAGGTCTCCAAATTGCTCCAATTGCTCCCAAATCTTCTGAGAAGGTATATGGATGATGTTAGAACATAAATATGTATTTTAGGGATGCTTTTGGACCTTTAAAATACTTCTACAAATCCTCTTTCAATTCTGGCCAATGTAGGGAACTTTACTAGTAATTTCCCTTTGACTAGTATTGGTCTCTAGGTCCCGAATTGACTCCAAATGCCTTCAAATATTCAAGGAAGGTGTATGAATGATATTAGGACTTGAATATGATGTTCAGGTATGATATATGGCCACCAAAATAACTCTACAAACTCTCTTAAGATTCTGGACCAAGTATGCAATTTTACTAGTAATTTGGGGTTCAAATCCCCCTGGGGTTAGTACTGAAAATGGCTTCCCAAATGCCTCCAAACCCACTCAAATTTCTGAACAGAGGTATTGAATGTATTAAGGTCTCATGTGCACCATTAATTTATTATTATATCTGTTCCAACCCTCTCCCATTCAACTGCAAAAATCACCAATTCGACCCTTGGGGAAATGGCACTATTTCTTCTCCCAATGCAATTAAACTGAGTAAAAATACTTCAAATGATCAAGTATAGTACATGAAACTTGTAAAATACATCCATGGCAGTCCATTAATAAAAAATCATCATAGAATCATCCATTCATTCGAAATCATCATCAATACATTGGTTCACAACAAGGTAGTGGGGAAATGGCATTGTTCTTCCATTAAAAATGAGATTTATACATTTCTACTTGGAATTTCGACCTGAAAATTTCTGGAGATGAATAACAAAGTATTTAATTCATATTAAAAAATAAATGGGGCATGAGAAGGTCCCCCAAAGAGTACAATAGCTCACCAAAAACGCCCTCCCTCAAGGATCAAGAATATGCCATCAAAACTGGAAATGGTTGAGAGAATGTGCTGCAATAGAAGAAATCATGAGCTGCCCTATAGCTTACACCTGCAAATAAAGACTCCATTAAAGCTCCAATGAAAGGTCTGAATGGCCTTTCCAATTACCAACTTGGATGGGAATCTTTCACCCTCGAAATTGGCTAAGGCAAGAAACTAGTCATCCACTAGCTCTCCCTCTACACAAATGCAATTGCAAGTTCTACAAATGATCAAAAGATGGTTTCATTCTTTGTTATTTACATTTATAAACTTCTAATGTCCTCTATGGGTCGAATTCCTTCCAAGAGAATCATGCCAACTCAAGTTGGGAAGAGATTCCAAAGAACGCCACTTGTACAACAATTCCTAGTCTCCCACTTCCACCAAATCACATGTGGAAGCATATTAACTGCCCTAACACCCTTGAGCGCCCTCTTGGAGTCTAGTTTTAGCCATGACATGTCATATATGTCATATGTCAGCCTTCAGGTCTGATTTGTGTCATAGGTGTCATAGCATCTCATCATTGCTGTCATAGAGCTAGGGAATCTAGCCCAAGTGTCTCACTAGCTCCAAATTGCCTCTTCCTCTTCCATGGGAGTTACTCTTCCTCTATATTTCGACCTTGGATGAGTCATGCAATGAATAATACCTTTTGGAATCCCCCAAGTATGTTACCACCATTCACCTTGAATTTGAATTGGTGAGAGAATGATGCCAACTCAGGGTATTTTTTAAGGATTCTAATATTACATTTAAGTATAGTATTCTAGGCGATTATTTTGGATTGGAAAAAACATAGATATAGATAGGTAGGCGAATATTAAATAGAAAACCTACAATTTACTATTGAAATGTGTAAATTTTGGCGAATATTATGTTAAAAAACCATACTTTATGTAAATATAGGCGATATTAGAGACTAAAAATGACCAAATAGCGAATTTATTTTTTGAAAAAAAGCCCCAAAAATAGCCAATTGGCGAAATTTCGCCCCTAAAAATTACCCTGATGCCAAGTGTAGTGGGGAAATCTAGCCATATGTGGGTCCCACTTCCTTCATGTGTCTTCATGATCGAATGCCACTTTGATTTTTACTTGTATATATTTATTTAGCTCATTTATTAAATATTTATGCCATTCTAATGTTCAAACATCATTTATTATCCCTATTATTCCAAATCCCAAAGCTTCCACCCCAAACCTAGGAAACTAGTAATTTTCCTCCTTGGCAATTATTTGACCTTTAGCATCAATTTGACAAACTCTAATGAATAGGGCCAATGTGATTAGGCCATTGTGACCCAATGCCAAATTTGGGACATGACAGATTGGATGAATGCTTTTTCATTGATACACTTTCCTTTCCCTTACTGATTTCCCCCATAATGCTTTTTACCTCCCTGTGCAGACAAATAGAGTCCTGCAAAACCTTGTGTTTCATCTCAATATGCTACTTCTGTAGCTTGGGTCTTGGAAATTGTTTGAAGACAAATTTCAGCCAAATCAAATAGCTTTTGGTATTCTGCCATGGTCAATGTGCACAGCTGACCATATTTTGCTTACTAGCAACACTTGCTTGTATCAGCTGCAACCAATTGCTTCAATTTCTTACATGTGAAATTCATCATGGCAATTCTTTGTTAGGCCAAGCATAACATAAACATTAAAATCAGACAATTATTTTCCCAATTGACATGGAGATCCCATGCTCTATTCATGATACTTCCACACTTTTCATGATTTCCCAACATACACATGAACTCATTCATGTTCATCCTTTCACAGGAAATCAACTATTTCAACATTCACAATTTATTTCAAGCAAATAAACACAATCAACTTTCAGCCATAACATGCATTCCACAATTTTCTATTTTCTAAAATGCACCAATCAAAAAGGAAAGAGAAGAGTAAGAGTTTCCCCCTCTTATTCTTGTGCCAATCCGAAGCCACACCACCACTGTGGTTCCATGCTCCTTAGCCTCTTTCACTTCAATGTGAATGCTTGACTTGCCATTTCTCGGCTATGACACTTAGTGTCTAAGGTCTGTCTAAGGTTTTTCAACCAGGGAACCCTTCCCCGTTGTTTCCTATAGAACCTTTGGATGCTAGGACGCACACAAATCCACTAGCACCATATTTATTTACTGCCCATGATGATCTTTTTAGGACAATCACATGTCCACATGCATCCTTAGGATGCTGTCACCTACCCAATTTTTGAGAATAATTATTTTTTACTATTATCCTTTTTGCAAAAATACTTTGTGTTAGATTATAATTACAAGTTTTTTAATTATGACCAAGTAGGTCAAAAATGAATGTAATGACTCATTATTATTATTTAATAAATAAAATGGGAGACAAACACTCAAGAAAGCTGTTACAAGAGTGTCCACTGGCCCACTATGAGGAATGGAAGCTGCTGGAAGGATTGGGACAAATGGCAGCATTTGCACTCTACCATTAGCTGTTGGTATGGGACCACTCCCCCTAATTTTGTGGAATTTCCCCCTCCAGGTGGAGTGAGGTGAGCAGGTAGCTCACTATTGACCAATTAATTACAAAAAGACCTAGGCAGCCTATAAAGGGAAATTCGAATTGAGCAGGGAGCTCTTACAATGTTTTCTGCAGAAACATTCCTCATGGTCATCAGGTGATGGCTGAGAGATTCGAATAGGGGAGGCTGTGGAGAGTGCAAGTATAAGTCTGTAGATGTTATGAGAAGGACAGACCAAAGGTGCTGGTGCTGGTCCCATTGGTTACTAAGCCTGTACGGCTGGATATATATTTTCTTGCTGCTGCAAGCAGAGACCCTAAGCTTCAGAACTTTCTTCCTCCTGGTGGATCAATGGATAGGCTTGGGGGTCCTAAGGCAGACAGCTTGGCTTCTTAGGAGCAGGTTGGGTGGAACAGGATTCTTGAGTGATTTGTTCCTCCCATTACACTCAGGTTCTATTCTTTTGTGTTTTCTTTTTCAATCATATGAATGCTCTCAGAAAATGGCTTAGTAATGTTATTTAATGATCAATAGAAGTAAAATGTTAGATCCTAATTAATTTAGATGTGTTGAACTGATAAAATGACTCCTCTGCATTGTTCCCCATGCATGGAGCTGCATCGTACTCCAGTACAAAGAGGTAGCATTAAATATGTCCAGTTAAAAGTGAAACCTAGAATGCATCTAAATACCTATACCAAAAAGACCACCCATGCACAGACTCATGTTCATCATGCATCTTATATTTTAGCAGTTGTAGATTAGATCCTTGCATGCAATGTTTTTACTGTTCAAATCTGTATGCTGAACAACCTACCAGAAACTAGTCATAGTAATAGGTTCTTTTCTTATTTCTGAAGGTGAACTTTGTGTTAACAACTAGGGTTACTGGTCTTTAATAATTTCTTCAAAGAAAACAATACCATGCATTCTGTTCAACCATATTCTCACTTTTCTATTTTCTTATTATTTTTAGAATTTGATCGATCTTATAGAAAATGTTGTCTTCATTGTATTATCTTGTACAAAAAGAAAGAAAGATACTGTGTTATTCTATCCTTTCATTAGAGGTCCAAATTGGACGAATATAGGAATATATAATTAGAATAGAAAAACTGTTATATTCATAAGCAAATCAAATTAACTGACGAATGCACTGTCATTTTCTTGTTTTATGAATTATCAATTGCATGTGATAGAATTTACATCATAGAGTACCATGTTATTAAAAGCAAGGACAAACATAGCATTATTGAATTGACAGAGTAAATTACAGTATCTCTACACCCAAACTGGGGTTAACCTGTGCTCATTACATTATTATTTACGAACATTTAAACAACTGCCAAACCAAATGTTTCATTACCATAGATGATCTAATTGTAGAATCAAGAGTTATTATTCTTGTTCCTTTAAACATCATTATAGACGAGCATACTTCATTAACATAGACAGCTATGGTTTAGCATTATCACTTATGTTTTCAAACAAAACCAATTCCTTTTTATCCTCGGCTTAATCCATGCATGCACAGATGCAATGTAAGCCAAGTAGATCGCTCTCGGCTTATAGCCAATATTTAAATAAACAACTTAAAACAGGCTTCCATTTACGGATTCGAAAAACGAGAGTTTGAAAACACCATACATAGCCATTAAACCCTAAATAATTATCATTTCCATTTAAATCAACAATGGTTGCACCCTGTAGTTGCCGCATTCTTTTGCTGAAGGTTCCATTCGAAACCCCATGCTATTTACACACACAGCTAATGCCGAAACAAAATTACAGTCAACGTATCTCTTCTTTCATCAACCCAGAAGTACCAAAATGACAGACATAAAACGTAAAGCTGTAAGACTCTTTGCAAACACGAGGGTTCAACCCTACTAAGCTCGCAGAGCCCAGGAATGGCCGGCCATACATTTTAAACATTTACATCATCTACACTATCAACAAAACTTAAAACTGTAACGTTTCCCTCATGTTGTAGGCGAGACAAAAGCCATTGCCGCGAAGGCATGCTACCAACAGTTTGCTCATCAAGTCCGATTCCAGGAGAACCACTAGGGAGGGATACCACCGAAGCTTACCGATGGGGTCGCTTTAGTTCTTCTCCCCATCAACTATTCCGACACCCTGTTGTTCGCCGAGGGTTACCTGCCAACAACCAAACACTGAGTTAAATATCAGATCATGAGATAGTAATGCATGCAACAAAGAATAATTTGAAAACCCTTGCAACGTTACTGTACCTGAGTCGTGACAGAGATTTGATGAAGCTAGCATCCATCCACTGCAAAGGAGAAGCACTCAGTTCAGAGGCCACGATGTGGGATACCTCCCAAAAAACTTACAACTTAATCGAAAACCCCAGACTTGCAAGCTACTGCAACGCCACAACAGACACACTCATCCCACCTATCGATTGCTACACAAATCATTTCCAGACGTGGCCTCCATGGATAACAATTACTCACA
The DNA here is from genome assembly GCA_027924585.1 of Larix kaempferi. Classification (NCBI taxonomy): domain Eukaryota; kingdom Viridiplantae; phylum Streptophyta; class Pinopsida; order Pinales; family Pinaceae; genus Larix; species Larix kaempferi. Next base: position 722,588 of record BSBM01001025.1, on the reverse strand, counting down.
GACCAAAGGTTGCTGCCGGTCTCAGGATCAAGCCCGAGGGAGGCTAGAAAAACATCGAAACCCTAAGTGCCTCTCGGTTGGTTGGCCTTACCTCCCAAACCCTACCACCGAAACAATGACCAAGAAAACGTTACAAGAATCCATAAGTTACATTAGGAATCACCTCAATCCCTATACACAACGATTAACAACGGAGATCCATTTCTATTAAGCCACGTTGGAGGGTGGCAGGAGTAGTATTAAATTGCTCATCTACCGCCCAAGCCACGAGGTTGCCATTTCTGTTGACACCAGGGCAGGAGGCCCGTTACAAATCAGCTTGCCAAACCTCATCACTCGCTGAATCATCCCACATGACTTACACGTAACAATATCCTAAACCCGGTGGCCAGGCAATGTAGTTGCAAACTCCATCATTTAATACACCCTTGACTTCGTACGTAGGCTTTTGCAGTGCCATCATTCCACCTGCCAGCCATATGGATCAACATTAATAGCATCGACATAAAAAATGTATCAAGGTATAACGTCCATCGGTAACATATAACAAAGGTCTTATATGATTCCATTTAATCAATTTCGAGCACACTCATAGCATATGAATATCCACCAAGGTCGCGAGCAATCATAGGGCATGGATTGACTCCGCCCCAACATATAAATTCCACTATAAAGTTCATCATAGGGATCATTGTAGAGCTCTTAACGCTTGTTCACACCATAAGTCACATAAATACACCGTAAGGGTATGGTGCCACCCAAGGACCCATCACATACATTGCATGGTAAGGTATTAATGCTTAAAGCATCACCATTTTAATTGCCCGGGTAATAGAGACCAAAATCACCTTATCACTCATTCTATAGTACGCTTAGGACCATGTGCCCTTGTCCTAAACCTGTCACCGTCAAAATTTATAAAAGAGTTACTTTAACAGCCGCAAGTCATTTATGGAATGACCACACGTAAAGTCATCAACACTTAATGGAAACATTCATAACAAACACACCCTGAGATTGACGATATCTGCAGTCTTTAGGATAGCCAGGTTCATCTTACAGAATTGGAAGGAGACCATACCTGTAGCGTCGAAAATCATACGCAGTTTTTATTGATAATACGGTTATTAAACACTCTAAATTTTATCGCTATCTCTTACTTGCGAATCTGCGCATGGAGGATGAGCACAATGCTTTAGCTGAATAGCTATGCAAGCCTTGGGGCACCTCGTGGGACCCCTTTCATCATCATCCGAAAAAATTAAACTGTCAGTACTTGTTGAGAATAATTCTATTTTTCAAATAAATCAAAATTTTCAATCATTCCAGCATATAAATAAGAACATAATCATTAATTGGATTTCATGACGTGTCGCCGACACGATATGCCATCAGAAGACAAAAAGACACAGCCATTAAATTGTTTCCTACCAAGCATCACATTTATTAATTGCTGCTTTATTGATTATTATTATTTCCGCATTTTACAATATTAGCTTTTTATGGCAATTTAATTTTTTTTAAATTTTTATGAAAATATCGGGATGTTACATGTGGTATTAGAGCTCATGTTCGAACTCTAGGCCTAAATACGGTCCAATAAACGCGCAAACAAAAAAATCATGACTGTAAATTTTTTCGCTAACTCAAGTTTAAATTATTTTGTCCTTTACAGAAAATTTTCTTTGATTTACAGATATGGAAGGATCAACTGAACACATAAGGGGCAGATTTCTGCCAAATAGCCCAAGTATGGAACAACAATTCCAGGGCAATCGGGGTAATGATTCGTCAGAATTATGCGTGCTTTTCACGAATTAAAAGCAGAGATCCAGTCAGTAAAACAGGACAATGAAAGAATCCTGAGGACACAGGAGGAGTTGAAGCAAGCACTGTTCGACCAATATCCAAAATATGAACAGAACTTGGAACATACTTCTGAAACTAAAGAGCTATCCCATGAAGGCAAGAATAAACAAACAGAAACAACTGAAGAAAACAACAACTCAACGTCATCAAGAGCTGCCAAACATCCACGTAAAAAGAAGCATAATTACTCTAGTGACAGCAGTGAAGGCGATTTTAAGCCAAAAATAAAAGGAATAAACAGTACGAACAAATATCTGGTGAATTCAAGAAAATCAAACCCCCAACTTTCAATGGAAAGACAGAAAAAGGAGAGACAGTGGAAGCATGGTTGTCCGGCATGAAAAAGTATTTTCAGATCTACGACTATTTGGAATCTTTAAAGGCGAAGATGGAAATTTATAATCTGATCGAGAAGGCAGATATTTGGTGGCAAGACATTAAAAGGGTAAAAGGTATAAAAGACCGAGATGTGAGTTGGAGTACTTTTAAAAGACACTTCAAGAAGAAATTCTTATCTGAGCAGTATTATGAAGAAAAATCCAAATAATTTTATGATCTGAAACTGGGAACGATGAACATGAAAGAATTGAACAACAAGTTTTTAAGTTTGCTAAGATATGTGCCGTATATGGTGGAAGAAAAACCGAAGGTCCAGAGGTACCTAAGTTGTCTACCTTTCCACATCAAGGACATGATAGAGTACGATAACCCTAAGACACTAGAGGAAGCCATGAGGAAAGCCACTTTTTGCTTTGACCAAAATAAGAAAAGAGAAGGGGTACCTAGATGGAAAAACTCAAAACCCAGTAACTTTGAATAGAAAAAGAAGAATTTTAGATATGGCTGCAATTCCAGTTTCCAGAAGAGAAATTTTCAGAATAAAAAATTTCAGCAGAACAGAAATAATCAGCAGCAGAAATTTACAGCACCCAGAAATGTCCCCAATGTTGCCAGGACCAATGAACAGAAGCCACCTATAAAATGCTTTGAGTGCCAAGGGCCCCATTATGCCTCAGACTGTCCCCTCAAGAAACGGGCGGCCAACCATATTCACTCCATACAGTCTAAAGCTACTGTAGGAGATGTGGCAAGAGAAGTACCCAGAATTAATGCAGCATTAGACAACCGGCAAGCAGAACACCAAGTCTCAATGGTGGAGGTCAAATGTATGCTGCAAAACCACCCAATTTCTATTTTAATTGGCCCTGGTGCTAGTCTAAGCTATATATCACCAGTTGTTGTAGAAGGACTAGATTTGAAAACAGACAAATTCGATAAATCCTGGTTAGTTAGATTAGCGATAGGAACAAAAAGGAAGGTTTCTGATTTTGTGGAAAATTGTGCTTTATCTATGAATCAACTAACAACGCAGGTTAAGCTAAATGTTCTGCCATTAGGGTCATATGACATCCTAATCGGTATGGACTGGTTAGAAACCCATTGGGTGATTCTGAATTGTTATGAAAAAAGTTTCATTTGCCTAGATGATGAAGGAAAGACAGCAGAGGTAAAAGGCATCCTTAGAAAAACATCCGTTCGGCATATTTCAGCCATGCAAGTAAAAAGGGAAATCAGAAAAGGGTGTCAGATGTTTGCTATGAATGCGGTGCATGATGAGATAAGTACTAAGGAGGACAAACTGAAAATGGAAGACATACCTGCCTTACAGGATTTCAAAGATATTTTTCCTGAAGAGATCCCAGATTTACCTCCCAAAAGGGACTTGGATTTTACTATTGAATTAATACCTGGTGCTGTACCAAGTTCTAAAGCTCCATACCGGATGAATATACTAGAGCTGAATGATTTAAAATCTCAGCTGAAGGAGCTGATCGATAAAAAAATATAAGACCCAGCGTGTCCCCTTGGGGAGCACCGGTCATTTTTGTTAAGAAGAAAGATGGTACCCTACGACTTTGCATAGATTATCGCCAACTAAATAAAATGACGATCAAGAATAGGTACCCGCTGCCCCGCATTGACGATCTTTTTGACCAGCTACGCGGAGCAACAGTGTACTCGAAGATCGATTTACAATCAGGATATCATCAGGTCCGTGTGAAGGATGAAGACATTTTCAAAACAACCTTTAGAACTCATTATGGGCACTATGAGTTCGTTGTCATGTCATTTGGATTAACTAATGCACCTGCTGTATTTATGTGCTTAATGAACAAAATTCTGCACAAGTACTTAGATAAGTTTGCAGTTGTGTTTATCGATGACATTTTGGTATATTCTAAGAACAAGGAAGAGCATGATGAACATTTGCGTATCATTCTGCAAGTTCTGAGGGAGCACCAGTTGTATGCAAAATTCAGCAAATGTGATTTTTGTAAAGACAAGATTCAGTACTTGGGACACATAATCTTTGAGGAAGGGATTTCGGTTGACCCTACTAAGATAAAGGCCATTAATGAATGGCCGGTTCCTAAAGATGTGACGGATGTGCGATCGTTTATGGGCATCATTGGTTATTATAGAAAATTCATTGAAGGGTTTTCCAGGATCGCAAATCCCATAACGTCACTACAGAAAAAGGGAAATAAGTTTGTCTGGGACCAAAAGTGTGCGGACAGTTTTGCAAAGTTAAAAGAATTACTGACTTCAGCGCCTATTTTGAGGATTGCAGATCCTAATAAAGATTTTGTAGTATGCACAGACGCATGCAATGATGGACTGGGAGAAGTCCTAACGCAGGAGGGACATGCTGTAGCATATGAATCAAGAAAACTGAAAGTACATGAGAAGAACTATTCCACCTTTGACCTAGAATTGTTAGCAGTGATTCATGCCTTGAAAGTGTGGCGTCACCACCTTATCGGCATAAAATTTACCTTGATGACGGATAATATGGGGTTGAAATATTTGTTAGATCAAACAAATTTGAATGCTAGGCAAGCCAGATGGCTAACTTTTCTGAGTGAGTATGATTTTGAAATTCAGCACATTAAGGGGAAGGAGAATAAAGTTGCCGACGCATTAAGTTGTAATCCAAGGATACATTTTGTTTTAGCCATCAGCACATACACAACAGATTTGGAGGAACATATTTTTGAAGGAATTAAGGAGGATGAGGAATACAGAAAATTACAGGAAATGACAGCAGAAAACAACTCTGAAAATTCTGTAACAGATTTCAGTTTGAAGGAAAATGGCTTACTGCTACACAAAAACAGATTGTACATACCAAACGTACCAGTAGTAAAAATTCTGATTTTGGATAAGATGCACAAAAGCCACTATTCTTGCCATCTAGGTTACCAGAAAACCATCACAATGATAAGGAAGGAGTACTACTGGCCCATGATGAAGGATGAAGTAGCTGAGTATATAGCTAAGTGTTTTGATTGTCAAAAAGTGAAGGTGGAACATCAGCATCCTGCTGGACAGCTGTAGCCCTTACCTATACCCAGCTGGAAATGGGAAGTCATAAGTATAGATTTCATCACTGGGTTACCAAAGAATAAAAAAAAACACGACTCCGTCATGGTGGTAGTAAACAAACTTAGCAAGGCATCCCATTTTATCCCTGTCAAAACTACCCATAAAGCCCCTGATATCGCATAAATTTTTATGAAGCAGGTTTTCCAACTACATGGCATACCCAAGGTAATAGTTTCAGACCGAGATTCGAAGTTCACAGGTAACTTTTGGAGGTCCTTGTTGTAACGTCCCCTTCCATCAATACTATGCAAGGAAGGAAACGTTACCAAGCTACCGGGCTTATTGACAATCTCAGCCCCAGTCAATTTCTTTAGAAATTCATGGTTAAATAAAACTTGTGCATACCTATTCATACTCAACAAGCACAATGGAATTAAACACTATGTATGCACATAGTTTCATCATGCAATCAACATGTAAACAACAGTCATTAATTAAGACATTGCAGAACATGGAATTAACACAACTCATTCAATAAACACAGTGGAATATCCATAATAACATACAAGCAGAAGGAGATGCATCAGCCTATTTCCTTCAGGCATAATAGTGAAACAACCACATAATAATCAATCCCATTCTCATGCTATGCACAGGCATCACACCAACTAACTTAAGATAATCATTTCATCCAAGTAACATGAGTAAATTAATATGTAGGGCAAACCACATAATGAACGTCATTCAAACCACAGAGAATACTTATCTTTGAGAGGAAGCTGTCCAACAACTGGCTATGTGAGAGCAACATTCCACCCGACCATCGATATCTGTCCAGCCTCTATTCTTTCAGCTGAGAGATCACCCCCGAGTTGGGCTGTGTATCCACTAAGGAGGAACTAGTTGGGCTCACTCACAGCCATGGTTTCACTCAACAATTATGCTAAGCCAACACACAGTTGGGTTTGTCAAGCATATGAAAGACAAAGGAGGGCAATGCTAAGCCAGTGAGCTCAACCACAGAGCTACAAGCATCTCAAATGAATTCAACAGTCAAGGCACCCACATTACCTACCACATCCAACACAAGGAAGGTCCCCTTCTCTACTACACAGTTCCTCAGGAAACTCTTCCCTCTAGTGCTCTTCAGGATGGGCATGGAAAGGTCCAGCTTCTAGATTCTTGATATTTCAGCCTTCACTGGGTTTATCAAGCAAACCCAACCTCTGCTCAATCATTCACACTTGGATTTCTCACCATTCTGTCAAAGAATAACTCAAATACGTCACTAGTTTTATGGGCTGCAAAAACTGAGTTTTTCTATGGATTTCGGGGTAGCTAATGCTCCCAAATTCACCCCAAGGTTCATACCTATGGATCCCCCACTGGATTTCACTGTCAAATACCAAATCTGGGCATTTTTGGCTCTTCAGAACGTGGATCTTGCACAGTTGCGATTTCTGGTTTTTCACACTGCTGGAAATTCGTTTTGGATGAAAACTGATGCTCGTAACTTCCACCATGGGATGGGGATGAGGAAGAAGCAATCCCCATGAGGTAGAGTGACTTGTGGTACAAGAAAACAGAGCCCATACTTGAAAATATGAATTTTTGGGCTACCCATACTCCATTGAAGCCATGGTCTGAAATCTTCAACTACTTCCTTACAATAGAAATAAATGTCATCAAGGAAATTCAAATGGGTCATCACAATGACATATGGAAGCTTATGGTTAAATCCCATAGACCCCTCACCACTCCCTAGTGGATACACATGGCCCCTTCTCATTCGTTGCCTCCATAGCCAGTTTTGGTATTTTATTGCTTGATGTTTATTTACGTCATTTTTACAATGTTCCATGGCTAAATAGCACATGGGTAACATAATGTCCAATGCTTTGCTATTTTAAATAAAATACGAACATACACTAGCGGAGCCTTGGCCTTGAGCTCCACACTAGGTAAACATACATCACATGTATACAATATTTACATTAAAATCTAATATATCGTAAGGGTCAAAATGGGGTATTATAATCCCCTCCCCCTTAGAATAACACCGTCCTCGGTGTTCCAAGACTTAGGAATACATATACAATTTACACATCCAAAATTTTGCAAATCTGCCCTGCATTCTAGCCTTTGCTTTGAACTTTCAGGACCAAGTCCCTTGGCTCCCACGAGCTTCTCCTGCTGGTTTTGATTTCTCAGCCCATCCACAAGTCTGAAAACTTTATGGCTGCTGCCCTCTTGATGTTCCCTTGTTGGGCAGTTGCGGAGGCAATGATGTCCTCCACATTTCCAACAGCCTATGGTCTGCTACCATGGTCACCATGCATAGCAAGTTCTCAATTTGCTCACAAGCAGCACTTGCTCGCAACAGTTGCAACCAATGGATTTAATTTTCATCTGTGAAATTCATCATTACAAGTCTTGTTAGGTCAAGCATAACCTATCATTAAAAATCAGTCAATTGTTTTTCTCCAATTGACATGAAGAGCCCATGCTCTATTCATGATACTTTCACACTTTCCATGCTTTCCTAGCATACACATGAATTATTTCATGTTCATCCATTCACAAGAAATTAACTACTTCAACATTCACAATTTATTTCAAGCAAATAAACACACTCTACTTTCAGCCATACATGCATTCAATAATTTTCTGTGTTTATAAATGCATCAATAAAAAGGAAAGAGAGAGCAGTAAGAGTTTCTTCTCTTAGTCTTGTTCCATTCTGGAACCCACACCACCACGGTGGTTTTCATGCTCCTAGTCTCTTTCACCTCAATGTGAATGCTTGACCTGCCCTTCTTGGCTATGACACTTAATGTCTATGGTCTATTTCAGACCTCTCAACCATGGAGTCCCTCCGCATGGTTTATCTACAACTCTTGGCTGCTAGGACTCACACAGTCCCACTAGCCCCATCTTTCCATTACTGCTCATGCTGAGCTCTTTAGGACGGTTACATGTCCACATGCATCCTTAAGATGCTTTCATAGTCATTGCTTCCAACAATACCTACACTCAAACATTGAATTAATCCACATGTTTAGTTTATTTTCATAGGAAATCATAACCAAATCATATACACATGTATATTCATAAGCAATAAATTACAAGATAACCAAATACTTATCTGCACTGGATGTCTTCACTTTATTCCATAGAGTCCTTCTTTGCTTTACAAGCCTTGGAATCGCCTATGGATTTGGGTGTTTGGCCAGCGCGCAGGCTGCCCCTCAATCATCAAATAATCCTGTATGTTTGGCCAGCACGCAGGCTACTCCAAATCATCAATAATCTTGCATGTTTGGCCAGCACACAGGCTGCTCCAAATCATCAATAATCTTGCATGTTTGGCCAGCACGCAGGCTGCTCCAAATCATCAATAATTAATGCCCAACCAATCACTCTCTGGATTTACCAAGCAATTTATAGTTCTTTCAGGGTCCTTGCTTCCTGTATGACCAAGTTTTCCAACAAAGAAACAATAGCGCATCAGTTTAACTGTTACAAGACTTATATTTGTAATCTTCATTATTCCAAACAAGAAATAAATGAAATTGAATACTTATCTGTATTGTGCATTTCCTCTCTGGTCCACAGGGTCCTGCTTTTACTTTATAAGCCTTGGGATCCTCCTGTGGACTAGGATGTTTGGCTAGCACGTAAGTTGCTCCAAAACATTAAATAATTAATGCCCAACCAGTACACCTTCACGTCGACTGGATTTACCAAGCATTTGGTGGTGCCCAACTAGTCCCATACCTGGTTGGCCCTCTCCATTGCCGAGCTAGCACATCTGTCTGGGTCATCAGCCAATGGAAGGTAACTGCGCCACCGACCATTATAGGTCAATGATCTATTATTCTGCCTTAGGCTTGCCTCATCCTTTCACATGTATCACAATCCCTCAATGTGCATAACAATTCTTCACCCACACAAGGGTGGCACTCATTCTCTTGTGTGAACCGGCAGTTCCATTTAGGAACTCTTTAGGTGACTTCTTAACTGCAGGGTATCATGGCCCCATGATACCCACTCACACTACACAAAGTTTACCACTGCTCATACAGTCCTCTTGAATACCCCTTTTATTCACTTTTCCTTTTAATGTGCAACACCAAATTTCATATGTATAAGCTGTCAACACAAAATGGACAAGCAAGCTCATCAGTAGTGTTGCTCTAAGACTGTAAACATATTTCATAACATTCACTATCCAACATCGAAACACCAGGAATGCGTCCATTCCCTTAGGGTGTAGTCAACATTGGCATCCCTAACATAACTCAGCACCAGAAAGGCGTGCACTCCTTACTGATGTGAACTATGTAGGTCCTAATCATACTTCAAGCAGTCTGAATAGTATAAACAAATGGAATATATTCTACATAGTAATTCTAACAGTTAGACTTGCATATATATATATATATATATATCAGTCAAGGTTTACAGAACACTTATCCATTTGCAGATGTAGTCCTTCTTGATTAATGAGGAATGGGGGCTCCTTCTCTGAATTGACAATCCCTCGGTTTGCCATTCCAATTCCTTTTAATGTTACATAACCCTCATACGTCTTACTGACATAATCTTTATCATCTCACTCATATTGTTTACCAATCATGCAGTGCAGATGAGACATTAATAATGTCTAATGGCGTTTCACCCAAAACCCATTTCCAAATCATGGAATCTCTTCCCATGAAGTTTGGCTTCTGCAAGCCCTCTCTCATGGTCTTATTGCAATGTGTCTTCCTGACACACTTATTAAATAGCCAAACAGTCAGCAACATTTAACATTACAATTCAATTCTGATTGTTCCATAACCAATCCATGGTACTAATAATTAAATTCAATATGAATTAGCAACTTTGTCTACTACATAAATTGATTTCCTTAGCCATGAGGCTATCCTCATATTGCTTGGGTTTTGTAAGTGGTACCATTCTGTCCATTATGGATTTATGTTTGTTGCCATACATGGACATCCACCTACAATATGTCCTCCTGACATAATTTTACATAAGCCGAACAGTCATTAGCAATTATAAGCAAAATTTCAAATCTGAGATTTACAATTCTTCTTTCTAACAGAGCTTAGATTTCTCAACCATGAGATTCCTTTTCATAATCTCTAAATCGAATTTTCAAATCTGCTCCTTACAGAAGTTAGATTTGCAACCATGATATTATTCTCATAAACTTATGTGAGAATATTTTCAGATTTGTTTCATGTATAAGTTAAATTTCACACCCATGAGAATATTCTCATAACCTTTGGCTTTTGCACATGGTAGATTCCAGCCTTCATCATGGACTTACCCACACTGCCATGCCCAGAACAATCTACCAAAAATCTGAAACTTCAATAAGACAAACACTTGTAAGTCTCATTGCATATAATATTTCATTGCTGCAACAGTCACTGAAGCATTTCCAGAATTATAACATTCTATAATTCAAACACTTCTAGATGTTAACATATCAATATCACCAAACTCATTTATTTCACGTAAATCATTATCACACTAAAATTGCAAAGTACAGTCACATTGTTTATGCAACTTTGTCCTTCCAACAGAGCATTCTGGAAGCCTGTCAATCATGACTACCTTCATGCAATTCTTCCCCTGCATTCATAGCAGCTCATGAAATGATCCCAAAATTATCATTAATTCATCATTTCATCTATTGTTCAATTGTAATGAAACATATACATATATCACAATCATGCATGCACACAATACAACTCCTTAGTTGTAACTACCCACATGCAAGCATACTCACAACATTTACTCAAGTTTTTCATATGCATTCACTCAATGCCACCTTGCATTGGTTCATGAATGTTCTGCATTTAAACATATTATGACTATCTCGTATAACATGCATTACCATAATCAGGACCACTTGTCCTCACTTGCTCTGGTTGTTAAATTCACAATTGACATACTCAAATGGCATGATATAATTTCATATGAATGCATTGAGATTCTAAGCAAGTATAGGGTGTAAGGATCATTGCCTTTACTTACCCACACCTCACCATGCTCGGTAGGTTAACATTCCCATTCGGGCACTTAATACCACATGCAAATCAAATCAACATAGTTCAAACATAGTTGAAGAGATATTACCAAATTCTCTTTCAACATTCATGCAATTATGCATCAATAACCATTACCTGCATGGTTTTCGTTAACATCACTTGATGTTACCTGATCGGTTGGCCTCTTACCAAGGCTACACAGCCCTTTTTCCAACCTCATGATCACAGATTTGTTGCACCATCCTTTCTTCATAAGGTTGTTCGCTTTATGCAACAACATCATCATCTTTAGCCATGCTTCCGTTGTCTTTGGTCCTACAATCAAAACCAATTACCAACGGTGATTATCAACCACAATATTTATCATCAGTGGTTCATTGCATATGTGAAATCTCACTACTTTTACCAATATATAGTGTCATATGTATGCAAAACATATACTCATGCACTGTGCAATGTTTATTAATATGTCAATCAATGCATCTTCATGCCACTCATCTAATCTCTTGCATTTTCAACATTCTCATGCCATAATTTTTTGCACATAAAGCTTCTAAAAATATAAATGCAGTTAACAAGATAGGGGTTAATGAATTCTCCCTTTCCAATCCCTCATCTTTGCATGAACTTCATCTTCCACATCATAGCTGGTTCGAGTTCCTGGCATGCTACTTCCAGGCATGCAATTCTAGAATCTGCCCATATTGACAACAATTTGCCAAACAACCACTGGCACTTTTCTGCTCCAGTTATCTATGATGCAAGATAGTTCCACTTGAATTCTGATTATGTGCCATTATTCCCTACTGGACAAGCTTTCCAATGCCTGTCCCCTTGCTGCATTCCGACATCAGGTGTGGAAACTACATTACTTCAAAAATGACAACTTTCACCCCAATTCTGCACATTTACACAGTGGTATTTTGGTCCGGAATGCCAACTTCAGCCACCTATGGAAGAAAATCTATGAAGAATCATGAAAACTTTTCTACCGGGCGAAGTTAGTCCATATAACAAGGAACACTTAGCAACTCGCGGATATCTGTTTCGATGCTCCATTCCTCTTCTATGAATTTCTGGGTTTTACTACTTCTCACTTTTCACTTTTTCCCCAAAATCTCAAAATTTGGCCGAAAATAGCTGACTCCCATTGCTGGTCGCGGCTCAACTTCTGCGACCATCGCCGGATTTGACCTTAATTTCCCCGCTGTGGCGTGGGTTTTATCCTTAACTTCTGCACCTGTTTCGCTAGTTTTTAATTTTGAATTCATCGCCACACGCATCGCAGGTTTTATCTTTAACTCCGCCGCCGCGCACCATGCCTGGCGCAAAATTTCAAATAGACGCTTAGAATTTTTTTTTTTTAACATTAACTCTGCTGCCAGCGCAGCACAGAAATTAACACTAACTCTGCCGCCAGTGTAGTGCAGAAATTAACACTAACTCTGCTGCTAGCGCAACGCAGAAATTAACACTAACTCTGCTGCCAGCGCAGCGCATAAATTAACACTAACTCTGCCGCCAGCGCAACACAGAAATTAACACTAACTCTGTCGCCAGCGCATCGCAGATTAACACTGAGTCTGCCACCAGCACAGCGCAAAAATTAGCACTGACTCTGCCGCCAGTGCAACGCATAAATTAACACTGACTCTGCCGCCAGTGCAGCGCAGAAATTAACACTGACTCTGCCGCCAGCGCAACGCAAAAACTAACACTGACTCTGATGCCAGCGCAATGCATAAATTAGTGCTAAAATCACCGACAGAGCCTTTTCCAGAACTCATAAATACTTAGAAAAATTGCAAATTTTCACAGACAGTTAGAAAATTTTCTGGAATGTGCCCTTCATTATTTACAGAGGTGAGTTACTACCGATCAAACTTGCATAAAAACAGTAAGAGAATGGCAAGAACTTGCATCTCTAAAAAGGGATTTTATTTTCATTTCACATTCAACAATCCAACCAATGGATTCACAATTAATCTGCAAGCATCCAACAAGCATGGGCAAGGAAAAATCAGGAGCATAAGAGCATAATTCGCAAGCTTTCCTCACTTCCGAAAACCATCAATCGGCCACATAAATGTTGGTTCATTGTAATTAACAATCATCATTAAGATATGGGGCTGTAACAACCAATTGCTCAGGCTTTCAATCATGTAATTAACACACAGAAACTCATTTCCAGCCATGCTCAACATTCCATTTCATGCATTCAAAACATCATGGACATCCAAGGGACAAGGAGTCATAATTAATCAAGGCCTCAAGCACATGATGCGTTATCTCATATGCACATCAATTAACTACAAACAATAACCAATACACATCAACATGCCCTTTGCACAACACACAAAATTATATTTGCAACAAAAACAATATTTCAAGAAAAAATTGCACCTCTTCATGTTAAGCATGAAACAACAAAACAATATAAGATGGCAGAGGTTGCGCCTCCTTTCTCTCCTCCATGGAGGAAAACAGACAAATACAAAAATGAATGCTACAGCATTGGGGACAAATTAAAGCAAGCATTCAACCTGAAAAGGGATTTTCTCCCTCCTTCCTCAATTTTATAGAATGCAATCAATGCAAGCAGCTTTGCAAAAATCCCCAAAACAGTCATGGAAATGATTTCCCATTCTAACAAATAGAAGCCATGCGATCTTCAGGTTTCTTTAATGCATTTTAATTCCAAATACAAAATATATGTACACACAATGATTTATATCTCTGTGAAGGGCCCAACAGCCGTAGTGTTGAACCTTAAGCTCTGATACCACTCTGTAACGTCCTCTTCCATCAATACTATGCAAGGAAGGAAACACTACCAAGCTACCAGGCTTATTGACAATCTCAGCCCTAGTCAATTTCTTTAGAAATTCATGGTTAAATAAAACTTGTGCATACCTATTCATACTCAACAAGCACAACGGAATTAAACACTATGTATGCACACAGTTTCATCATGCAATCAACATGTAAACAACAGTCATTAATTAAGACGTTGCAGAACATGGAATTAACACAACTCATTCAATAAACACAGTGGAATATCCATAATAACATACAAGCAGAAGGAGATGCATCAGCCTCTTTCCTTCAGGCAGAATAGTGAAACAACCACATAATAATCAATCCCATTCTCATGCTATGCACAGGCATCACACCAACTAACTTAAGATAACATTTCATCCAAGTAACATGAGTAAATTAATATGTAGGGCAAACCACATAATGAACATCATTCAAACCACAGAGAATACTTATCTTTGAGAGGAAGCTGTCCAACAACTGGCTATGTGAGAGCAACGTTCCACCCGACCATAGATCTCTGTCCATCCTCTATTCTTTCAGCTAAGAGATCACCCCTGAGCTGGGCTATGTATCCACTAAGGAGGAACTAGCTAGGCTCACTCACAGCCATGGTTTCACTCAACAACTATGCTAAGCCAATACACAGTTGGATTTGTCAAGCATATGAAAGACAAAGGAGGGAAATGCTAAGCCAGTGAGCTCAACCACAGAGCTATAGGGATCTCAAATGAATTCAACAGTCAAGGCACCCACATTACCTACCACATCCAACACAAGGAAGGTCCCCTTCTATGCTACACAGTCCCTTAGAAAACTCTTCCCTCTAGTGCTCTTCAGGATGTGCATGGAAAGGTCTAGCTGCTAACTGCCTGATATTTCAGCCTTCACTGGGTTTATCAAGCAAACCCAACCTCTGCTCAATCATTCACACTTGGATTTCTCACCGTTCTGTCAACGAATAACTCAAATACGTCACTAGTTTTTTGGGCTGCAAAAACTGGGTTTTTCTATGGATTTCGGGGTAGCTAATGCTCCCAAATTCGCCCCAAGGTTCATACCTATGGATCCCCCATTGGATTTCATTGTCAAATACCAAATCTAGGCATTTTTTGCTCTTCAAAACGTGGGTTTTTGCACAGTTGCGATTTCTGGTTTTTCACACTGTTGGGAATTCGTTTTGGATGGAAAATGATGCTGGTAACTTCCACCATGGGATGGGGATGAGGAAGAAGCAATCCCCATGAGGTAGAGTGACTTGTGGTACAAGAAAACAGAGCCCATACCTGCGAATACGAATTTCTGGGCTACCCATACTCTATTGAAGCCATGGTCTGAAATCTTCAACTACTTCCTTACAACAGAAATAAATGTCATCAAGGAAAGTCAAATGGGTCATCACAATGACATATGGCAGCTTATGGTTCAATCCCACAGCCCCCTCACCACTCCCTAGTGGATACACATGGCCCCTTCTCATTCGTTGCCTCCATAGCCAATTTTGGTATTTTATTGCTTGATGTTGATTTACATCATTTTTACAATGTTCCATGGCTAAATAGCACATGGGTAACATAATGTCCAATGCTTTGCCATTTTAAATAAAATACGAACATCCACTAGCGGGGCCTTGGCCTTGAGCTCCATGCTAGGTAAACATACATCACATGTATACAATATTTAAATTAAAATCTAATATATCCTAAGGGTCAAAATGGGGTATTACACTTGTTCAAGGGGTTAAACACCACCTTAAATTTCAGCACTGCATTCCATCCGCAAAGAGATAGACAAACTGAAAGGGTGAACTAGACATTGGAAGATATGCTCAGAATGTATGTTAAGGATCAGCCTGGTAAGTGGGAAGACTACTTGCATTTAGCAGAGTTTGCGTATAATAATCACTACCATGCTTCAGCCAAACTTATCCCATTTGAGATCCTTTATGGAAGAAAGTGTAACACACCGGTGTCATGGAGTGATCCGGTTAGCAGGGTCACCTTAGGGTCCGAATTGTTGCAGGAATTAGAACTAATCATGAAGCAAGTACAAGGGAATCTTAAAGCTGCCCAGGATAGACATAAAAGTCAAGAAAACCTTAAAAGAACTCATAGAGAGTTCCAGGTTGGCGAACATGTTTTTCTTAAGGTAAGGCCGAAAAAGAGTTCCTTAAAATTGGGAAGCTGTGCCAAACTGGCACCCAGGTATTGTGGTCCTTTCGAAATCTTGTCCAGGGTTGGACCTGTGGCATATCAATTAGCCTTACCTTCAAACCTCAAAGTCCATAATGTTTTTCATATTTCATTTTTAAAGAAATATGTGCATGATCCACTCATGTTGTAAATTGGAATAATGTTCAGGTGAAACAAGGCGACGATTTCCGGTGGAACCGGACTGTATTCTCGCAAGGAAAGAAACTCTACTCCGGAACCACACGGTTGGCCAAGTAAAAGTGCAATGGAAGCACTATAGCCCAGTAGAGGCTACCTGGGAGTTGGAGAGTAGTATGCGGGCTGCATACCCAACTCTGTTCCAGGAACAATCAAGGAGTGAATAAAGCAACATTGAGGACGATGTTGAGGCTTAAGGGGGGGTGTATGTCACCTACCCAATTTTTTAGAATAATTATTTTTTACTATTATCCTTTTTGAAAAAATACTTTGTGTTAAATTATAATTACAAGTTTTGTAATTATGACCAAGTAGGTCAAAAATGAATGTAATGACTTATTATTATTATTTAATAAATAAAATGGGAGACAAACACTCAAGAAAGCTGTTACAAGAGTGTCTACTGGCCCACTAGGAGGAATGGAAGCTGCTGGAAGGATTGCGACAAATGACAGCATTTTCACTCTACCATTAGTTGTTGGTATGCGACAACTCCCCCTAATTTTGTGCCATTTCCCCCTCCAGGTGGAGGGAGGTGAGTAGGTAGCTCACTAATGACCAGTTAATTACAAAAAGACCCAGGTAGCCTATAAAGGGAAATTCGAATTGAGCAGGGAGCTCTTACAATGTTTTCTGCAGAAACATTCCTCATGCTCATCAGGTGATGGCTGAGAGATTCGAATAGGGGAGGCTGTGGAGAGTGCAAGTATAAGTCTGCAAATGTTATGAGAAGAATAGACCAGAGGTGCTGGTGTTGGTCCCATTGGTTACTAAGCCTGTAAGGCTGGATATATATTTTCTTGCTGCTGCAAGCAGAGACCCTAAGCATCAGAACTTTCTTCCTCCTGGTGGATCAGTGGATAGGCTCGGGGGTCCTAAGGCAGACAACTTGGCTGCTTCGGAGCAGGTTGGGTGGAACATGCTTCTTGAGTGATTTGTTCCTCCCATTACACTCAGGTTCTATTCTTTTGTGTTTTCTTTTTCAATCATATGAATGTTCTTATAAAATGGCTTAGTAATGTTATTTAATGATCAATAGCAGTAAAATGTTAGATCCTAATTCATTTAGATGTGCCGAACTGATAAAATGACTCCTCTGCATTGTTCCCCATGTGTGGAGCTGCATCGTACTCCAGTACAGAGAAGTAGCATTAAATCTGTCCAGTTAAATGTGAAACCTAACATGCATATAAATACCTATACCAAAAATACCACCCATGCATAGACTCATTTTCATCATGTATCTTATATTTTAGTAGCTGTAGATTAGATCCTTGCATGCAATGTTTTTACTGTTCAAATCTGTATGCTGAACAACCTACCAAAAACTAGTCATAGTAATAGGTTTTTTATTTTATTTCTGAAGGTGAACATTGTGTTAACAACTAGGGTTACTGTTCTTTAATAATTTCTTCAAAGAAAACAATACCATGCATTTTGTTCAACCATATTCCCACTTTTCTATTTTCTTATTGTTATTAGAATCTGATCGATCTTATAGAAAATGTTGTCTTCATTGTATTATCTTGTACATAAAGAAAGAAAGATACTGTGTTATTCTATCCTTTCATCAGAGGTCCAAATTGGACGAATACATGAATATATAATTAGAATAGAAAAACTGTTATATTCATAAGCAAATCAAATTTACTGACGAATGCACTGTCATTTTCTTGTTTTCTGAATTATCAATTGCATGTGATAGAATTTACATCATAGAGTACCATGTTATTAAAAGCAAGGACAAACATAGCATTATTGAATTGTAAGAGTAAATTACAGTATCTCTACACCCAAACTGGGGTTAACCTGTGATTATTACATTATTATTTACGAACATTTAAATAGATGCCAAACCAAATGTTTCATTACCATAGATGATCTAACTATAGAATCAAGAGTTATTATTCTTGTTCCTTTAAACATCATTATAGATGAGCAGAATTCATTAACATCGAAAACTAGGGTTTAGCATTATCACTTATGTTTTCAAACAAAACCAATTCCTTTTGATCCTCGGCTTAATCCATGCATGCACAGACGCAATGTAAGCCAAGTAGATCACTCTCGGCTTATATCCACTATTTAAATAAACAACTTAAAACAGGCTTCCATTTACGGATTCGAAAAACGAGAGTTTGAAAACACCATACATAGCCATTAAACCCTAAATATTTATCATTTCCGTTTAAATCAACAATGGTTGCACCCTGCAGTTGCCGCATTCTTTTGCTGAATGTTCCATTCGAAACCCCATGCTATTTACACACACAGCTAATGCCGAAACAAAATTACAGTCAACGTATCTCTTATTTCATCAACCTAGAAGTACCAAAACGACAGACATAAAACGTAAAGCTGTAAGACTCTTTGCAAACACGAGGGTTCAACCCTACTAAGCTCGCCGAGCCCAGGAATGGCTGGCCATATATTTTAAACATTTACATCATCCACACTATCAACAAAACTTAAAACTGTAACGTTTCCCTATTGCTGCTAGCGAGACAAAAGCCACTTCCGCGAAGGCATGCTACCAACACTTTGCTCATCAAGTCTGATTCTAGGAGAACCACTAGGGAGGGATACCACCAAAGCTTACCGGTGGGTCGCTTTAGTTCTTCTCCCCATCAACTATTTCGGCACCCTTTTGTTCGCTGAGGGTTACCTGCCAACAACCAAACACTGAGTTAAATATCGGATCATGAGATAGTAATGCATGCAACAAAGAATAATTTGAAAACCCTTGCAACGTTACTATACCTGAGTCGTGACAAAGATTTGATGAAGCCAGCATCCATCCACTGTGAAGGAGAAGCACTCAGTTCAAAGGCCACGATGTGGGATACCTCCCAAAAAACTTACAACTCAATCGAAAACCGCAGACTTGCAAGCTATTGCAACGCCACAACAGACGCACTCATCCCACTTGTAGATTGCTCCACAAATCATTTCCAGACTTGGCCTCCATGGATAACAATTACTCACAGACCAAAGGTTGCTGCCGGTCTCAGGATCGAGCCCGAGGGAGGCTAGAAAAACATCGAAACCCTAAGTGCCTCTCGACCGGTTGGCCTTACCTCCCAAATCCTACCACCGAAATAATGACCAAGAAAACGTTACAAGAATCCATAAGTTACGTTAGGGTTCACCTCAATCCCTATACACAATGATCAACGACGAAGATCCATTTCCATTAAGCCACATTGGAGGGTGGGAGGAGTAGTATTAAATTGCTCATCTACCTCCCAACCCACGAGGTTGCCATTTCTGTTGACACTAGGGCAAGAGGCCCGTTACAACTCAGCTTGCCAAACCTCATTACTCGCCGAATCATCCATCACGACTTACACGTAACAATATCCTTAACCCGGTGGCCAGGAAATGTAGTTGCAAACTCCATCATTTAATACACCCTCGACTTCATACGCAGGGTTTTGCAGTGCCATCATTCCACCTGCCAGCCATATGGATCAACATTAAAAGCATTGACATATAAAATGTATCAAGGTATAACATCCATCGATAACATATAACAAAGGTCTTATATGATTCCATTTAATCAATTTCGCGCACACTCATAGCATATGAATATCCACCAAGGTCACGAGCAATCATAGGGCATGGATTGACTCCTCCCCAACATATAAAGTCCACTATAAAGTTCATCATAGGGATCATTTTAGAGCTCTTAAAGCTTGTTCACACCATAAGTCACATAAATACGCCATTAGGGTATGGTGCCACCCAAGGACCCATCACATACATTGCATGGTAGGGTATTAATGCTTAAAGCATCACCATTTTAATTGCCTGGGTAATAGAGACCAGAATCACCTTATCACTCATTCTATAGTACACTTAGGACCATGTGCCCTTGTCCTAAACTTGTCACCGTTAAAATTTATAAAAGAGTTATTTTAACAGTCGCAAGTCATTTATGGAATGACCACACGTAAAGTCATCAACACTTAACGGAAACATTCATAACAAACACACCCTGAGATTGACGATATCTACAGTCTTTAAGATAGCCAGGTTCATCTTACAGAATTGGAAGGAGACCATACCTGTAGCGTCGAGAATCATACACAGTTTTTATTGATAACACGGGTATTAAACACTCTGAATTTTATCGCTATCTCTTACCTACGAATCTGCGCATGGAGGATGAGCACAATGATTTAGCTGAATAGCTATGTAAGCCTTGGGGCACCTCGTGGGACCCCTTTCATCATCATCCGGAAAAATTAAACTGTCAGTACTTGTCGAGAATAATTCTATTTTCCGAATGCATAAAAATTTTCAATCATTCCAGCATATAAATAAGAACATAATCATTAATTGGATTTCATGACGTGTCGCCGACATGATACGCCATCAGAAGACAAAAATACACAGCCATTAAATTGTTTCCTACCAAGCGTCACATTTATTAATTTTTGCTTTATTGATTATTATTATTTCCGCATTTTACAATATTAGCTTTTTATGGCAGTTTAATTTTTTTTAAATTTTTATGAAAATATCGGGATGTTACAGATGCGTTCATAGTGTTGGAACATTTAAAAACCCACTATGTCATTCTAGACTTAGGATAAAATTAATTAATCATTTATGATTAATTTCCTGAGTTTTGACTAGGTAGAATAGGCCAGTTTTGTCTATTAGTGGACCACATGCTATCCTCATTCACAAAAATGAATTTGGATAGATTATGGATAAGATTTCCTTGGATTCTTTCTGATTTTATTCCATTCCCAAATTAGAAAGACACTATCCTGATTTAGTTAGCTTTGTCTTGTTTTTTCTACTTTCTAGTGGAAAAGATAAATCTAGTTGACTTGGAATCTTTTGCCACTTGACCAATTCGACCTTCACATCATATCTAACCTTCTAAAGCCATCAATACATCCTATTTACCTCACTCATGAGATTCCATACCATACTTACTAAATTCGTGAGCCTTTAGGACAGTTTTGGAAACTGCTTTTGCCACCCAGGGTTTTTTTTTCATTTTTTAAGCCCTTTCTTTTTTCTCTTTCCATATTGCCTCAAAGGAATTCGATTTTCTCCATGGAGGATGTATTATATATTTTTACAATATCAATGAATAAGATACAGAGTGATTTCCACAATTTATCTTCTCTATTCTTCTTCTCTCATTGTCTGAAATATTCCATGGTGAAATTTTCTTATGAATCTAGTTCCTAGTAATTGAAAATATCACATGGTATCAGAGCTAGCTTGATTCAAAGCAATTTCCAAGAGTATTTTTTGTAGGTATTTCCATTACCAGGAGTGCATCAGTATGGAGGAAAATCAGGCCAAAGATGTGACTCTCACTCCCTTCAATTTCTTTGACTGTAAGGTGCATATGATCATCCAGCTTTGGAGCAAAGGATTGTATAGAGTCACTATGGGGCTTGAAACTGAGCCAGGAGCTGTTGCATTAAAATCCAAATGGTTTAATAGGATTGATGAAGCTTATGGGTTACTTTGTCTCTCCGTGTCTCCAGATCTTCTATTCCGTATTGATTCTCTATCCACTCCAAATGAAGTGTGGACAAAGCTAGAATCTCTCTTTGGAAAACAAGACGAGCTCAGAGGTCATTTTTTGGAGATTGAACTGATCTCTCTTAGTCCATATAATTTCGATTCTATGGAGGAATTCATATCAAAATTCAAGAACCTAGTGCTTCAACTCAAGCAATGTGGCATAGATAAGAAGGATGAGCAATTAATTCTCACCATTCTGTCAAAACTGAGTTCAGAATACTCAGTATTTGTGTTTACTTTTCATTCTACAAGAATTGCAGTTCCCAAGTGGAAGATGCCAACCTTGGATGCATTCATTGATTCGCTCACTCAAGAGAAGGACAAGCTAGTCCGAATGAGGGATCAATCACCCTCCAAATACTTTGCACTTGTTGCTTATGGATCAAAGAGTTTCAAGAATAACAAATACAAACAAAAGATATTGTCAGATGAAGAGGATTTTGATGGAGATTCCAAATCCAAGAAGATGAAGAAGGAGAAGCCCAAGTGTTCTTATTGTTGCAAAGGAAATCATCCTGAGAAATCTTGCTTCAAGAATAAATTGGACATCGTGGCCAAAATTCTTGAAGAACATAACATAGATGTTCTTGACTTTGCAAAGAAAGAACAAGGCAAGCTTGCTGTAGAACAAGAACTCTATCTCCAAGCCTCTCCCAAAGGTAATAATGTTTATGCTTTGAGTGCTAGAGTCAAATATAATTCTGATGTCTCTGATATTGATTCACATTATGATATATCAGAATCAGAAACCTCCACCTCCTCCTTGGAACAATCTTCAGTCAGTTCATCCGAGTCTACTCTCAAAACTAGTCATTTTTTACTAGCTTCTGACTTGTCTTCTGAAAGGTCTTCCTACCACCATTCAAATATTTTAGATTCTGATTTAGAAGATGATTTACAGTCTGATATGCAGGTCATTACATCTCCCACACCAATTTCCCACTTATTGGATGCACAAAATACCCCACAACCCCCAAGTTCTCCAGTTAAGAAACTACACAATTCTATGTTTTCCTACACTGTGTCACTTGCCTCTGTTGCACTTTTATCTTGCATATCTTTCATTGGTTGGAAAACCATGTTTTTGGCATTATTTGGACTGATATTCCAAACATCTGGACCTGAACTTATCACTCATGGTTCAAAAGTCAAGTCCTCACACTCTCCAGGCTTGCTCAACGGTCAGGGTGATCTAGTTTCTCACACTTTTCCTACTGAAACTCTATTTGATCATGGAGACTCCACATATTTATTGGTTGATGCTCCATATGAATCACATTCTGATATTTCAGAGCTGCATGATCTCATTTTAAATATAAAAAAGGTTCTACATCAGGTTGAGAAGAAAGTACAAGAACTAGTGCACCACATTACAGCTACAGAAGAAATTGATCCTGTTGAGTTCATTAGTTCTCCTTGGGAAGGAGTATGCATAGATATTATTTCCATCATTGATTATGTTTTCAGATCTGATTATATATGTTACAACATCAAGAAAATTTCATTTGATGCTTCTCCATCATCAGAAGATGAGCTTCATAGAGTCTCTACACTTGGTTCTTTCCTACACAACATTGATGCACTGATGCATGATCATGACATCCACAAACTCTTTATCAAGTCTGTTACTCAGAAGCATCCCATTTAGATCACTTAGCTCATTCATCTCATTCAATGAGCAACATGACAGTATGAAGACATCAAGCATGTCCATTTTTTAGGGAGGGTTTTGTTCCCATGAGGTTTTCCCTGTTTCCTCGGTTTACATGGACTAGTTATTTTTGTATTAAGGTGACCATAAGCCTTGTTGCTTGGGACCTATATTTCTGATTCCCATTGCATAAAGTCAGGCTTAAGGAGGGGTGTTGGAACATTTAAAAAACCCACTATGTCATTCTAGACTTAGGATAAAATTAATTAATAATTTATGATTAATTTCCTTAGTTTTGACTAGGTAGAATAGGCTAGTTTTGTCTTTTAGTGGACCACATGCTATCCTCATTCACAAAAACGAATTTGGATAGATTATGGATAGTATTTCCTTGGATTCTTTCTGATTTTATTCCATTCCCGAATTAGAAAGACACTATCCTAATTTAGTTAGCTTTGTCCTGTTTTTTCTACTTTCTAGTGGAAAAGATAAAGCTAGTTGACTTGGAATCTTTTGCCACTTGACCAATTTGACCTCCACATCATATCTAACCTTCTAAATCCATCAATACATCCTATTTACCTCACTCATGAGCTTCCATACCATACTTACTAAATTCGTGAGCCTCTAGGACAATTTTGGAAACTGCTTTTGCCACCTAGGGGGTTTTTTTGCCTTTTGTAAGCCTTTTCTTTTTGCTCTTTCCATATTGCCTCAAAGGAATTCGATTTTCTCCATGGAGGATGTATTATATATTGTTACAATATCAATGAATAAGATACAGAGTGATTTCCACAATTTATCTTCTTTGTTCTTCTTCTCTCATTGTTTGAAATATTCCATGGTGAAATTTTCTTATGAATCTAGTTCCTAGTAATTGAAAATCTCACACATAGTCCTTGCTTCCAGAAATACCTACACTCAAATATTGAATCAATTCACATGTTTAGTTTATTTTCATAAGGTTTATCTCTAAACAAGAGTTTAAGAAATCATGTACACACATATTTCATATTCATTAAGAAAGAAGCTGCACGATAACCAAATACTTATCTGTATTGGGCAGTTCCTCGCTGCTCCACATGTTTCCTTCTTTGCTTTGCAAGCCTTGGGTCACCTGTGGGGTGGATGTTTGGCCAAAAAACATGCTTCTCCACAACATCAAGTAGTTAATGCCCAACCAATTCACCGACTGGATTTACAAAGCATTGGCGGTGCCAAACCAGTACCATACCTGATTTTCCCTCTCCATTTCCAAGCCAGCTTATCTGTTCAGTTCATCAGGCATTGGAAGGAAACTGCACCATGACCATTTCTAGGTCAAGGATCTACTACGGAGCCATAGGCATCTTAGGGTTTCCATTCAGTCTCGGTACCCCACCTTATTGCTGACCCAATAGATATTTTATGCCTTCATCAATATCACCACACCTTTACACACCACAACCCTTCACACACACATCAACTCTTCATCCACACAAGAATGGCACTCCTTCTCCTATGCAAACTAGTGGTTCCCTCTATGAACTTGTTGATGCCCTGAAATTCGCAGCACCAAGAGTTAGGGATTCTCCCTGATAAGCAAGCCCAATTAGATCGCTCACCGTTTGGTGTGGGGCATCCGTCCGGTTAACGGCCCGACTACCGTATGAGATTTAAAGATTTGATTTCACCGGTTGTGGCCCGATCCACTGTTTATGTATTTTAAATTTAAAGATGATATGCAAGTGCCCTATCTAAATGCATGTAATCTAATCAAAATAAATCTGAACCATCTAATCTAATCTAATCTATCCCTGCAGGGAGCAAATATGAAATATGAGTAATATACTGGAAATGTACCTGAGAATCTCATAGATAGTTGTTCTAATATTATAAGCACATTTACAGCAGAATATAAGAGATATCAAAGATAGATTTGATGTAATTAAAACATTCCATTACTAATTAAGCACATAAATGTTTGCACGGGAAATAAGAGCATTCACAACCAAGAATTAATTCAAAATGGTTTAGGAACAATCTCACAGTATGCATATGAATGGTGAAGAAGTAATTCCAAAAAAATTCCACATATGCTAAGCAAAATCGTTGTGCTCGCTTTTTCCAGGAAAAATAGATCCTTGTTTATTAATGCTGAAAAATAGTTCTTGTACAAAACAATCCAGTCCTTTCACCTGCCAAAAGTCCTTTGCTTCTATTCTATTCCTCTATTTATAACTTTACAAAATTGCCTTCTAGTGTCTCTTCTCATACCCTAACCCTAGGGAATCACACAAGTTTGTCTTCTAGTGCTCACAAAATACAAAATTAGTTTCCAGCTATTTTTAATGTTTATACAATAAATCATCTTCCAACTGTCTTTAATATTTAATATTTATACAATGTCAAAATCAGCTTTCAGCTGGCTTTTCTGTCTTAGCTGGTTTTTCTACCTCAGTTGGTCTTTCCACCTCAGCTAGTTTTTCCACCTCAGCTATGTAACTGGTCCACATGCTTGTTTCTGTTACAATAATGTTGTTGCGTATAAGAGTCATCATCTTTAGAGATATTTCATGCTTAGGAAACTCTATTTCAATAAATTTTACTCCTGTTGCTGTTGCCTGGGATATGTCCTCTAAGGAGTAGACATGGATGGAATCTTTCCCAATGAACCGATGGAGATCTCCTGTTGTTAGGACATCTATATTCCGTATGTAGTCTAATTCCGTGCTCAGCTGGCCCTGCAGCTCTGATAGGCGCTGGTATTTGATAGGGAACTCTTCTATGGTTTGAGGTGTAACCTTCTGGCACTTCTCATGGGTTTCACGAATTTTTAGGTAGGAGTTGGTACACCTCCCAATGGTTTTTTGAATTCCCACATTTACTTTAACAACCCATCTTCTTTAGAATTCAATGAGACCTGCATCCAGCTGAAAATTGTCCAAGGAATTGAGAGGTAGGTTACCAGGGAAACCTGATTTCCCTTCTCTCCATTCAATTTTGTTGGGCCTGGCCCAAGTAAGGTAGTTTTGGAAAGACAGTTTTGGGGAGATGCAAAGTTGCAGAGCAGCACAGTATCGACAGGGTAGGAACCATGCAGCTAAGTGCCAGCTCCGCGAAGTGGTAGCACCGCGCAGTGCTAGTAGGGCACCTATTTTGGGTAAATAATATAAGGGAAGGTCGAGCTGTGAAAGCGAACTGTTTGGGTAAGCGACTCCTTGATTCCCGAGAATGGGTATGGAGCAGCATGAAGGCGGATGAAAGTGACCTGTCAAGAGAGTGGCAGAAAACAGTTAGAAGATAAGCCACGAAGCCAATAACGACATGCATGCCAGAGGGGCGGAAAGCGACACGCCAGGATGCAGTATAACCATTTTGTGAAGACTGAGGATGTCAGAAGGGCGTGCGAGCTGCGAGTGGTCTAGCAGAACGACCAGAAGCGTGTAAAGCAGTTGTCAACCGCGACAAGACGAGTCAGCGGGTAACCATACTGTTTTGTAACCTAAAAGTTTTTGGCCTATGCATTGTAACAGACGTGACCTACGGGCATGATCTCTATGTAAAGGGCAATTTTGTAAGGGAAAGCGTTAATCTTCTTTTGGTTATTATTGAATACTGATCTTTGTTGAGAGATCGATTGTAAGAGGATCTGCAGCTATGTGCGCAGTGACCTACTGAGAGAGAAGAGAGTCTGCAGCAGAGTGCGCAGACTGGAACTATTGTACCCTTCCCATAAATAATATAACAACTGTTCATGTGGTCGTAGCTCCCATACTGGGGGTGAACCATGTTAAATTCTGTGTTATGTGATTGATTATGCATTGATATTTGTGTTTTTTCTTATGTGAATGGTTAAGATCTTTTTTATGAATGCATGTGTTCTTGCTTTTATATGTATTCGCCAGAAGGATAAAAGATGGGGATAATATGTTAAGTAACTGGAAGTGCGTAGTTACAGTGTTGTTGTTATATTGTATACGTTAGCAAGGCTTGCAATCCCCTATGTTGTTGAATGCATAAGTTACACTAGGTAAAGTCCATTATAGTGGTTAAGTACCGAAGATGAAGCGCAGTCTCAGTTGCATTGTCCTATTGTTGGAAATCCATTCTGAGCCGCGCAGTCCACGGATGCGCTATTGTTTAAGCACTACCCGCGAAGGAGTGAAATTTGTGCAGTCCCCAGTTCGCAGCGCGAGTCTTGTATCGCGCTGCTCACCATTCTGTTAAGCTCTCATCACCTGGTTGTGGAAATCTGATTCTTAAACCACCCCATTAACTTCTCCTCAGGTAAGACCTCAGTCTGCTCGCAGACTGTTGCCAAAAGGGCCGGTGAAAAGGGGGTTTTGTTGGTTCCCTAAACCGTGTAGAACCTGGGTCTTTCTAGAAAACCTCAAGAACAGTATAAGCAACCAACAAATGGTTCCGTTGTCGTGCTTGAACTGGTGATGAGTACCGAAAATTAGCACCCAGACAAGAAAAAAATATGGATCTGGGTGGACAAGATAGAAAGAGATTTTGCAAGAAAGGAGAATAGAAATTCGTGTCTCTCTGACATAGATTGGTTAAATAAATACCTGTGGAAGGATATTCATGAAATTTTCTGGGCATGTTTTGTAAATGAGTTGCACGAGTGGTTATCAAGACTCGTAGAGGAAAAGAACTATTTCCAAGAAGGAGAACCTACTGAGTGGAATCCATAACTTATTCAAAAGCTTAAAGAAGTAGATATTCCACTCTCCCGAGCAGTCGAGTTTTGGGTTGATAGTATACTAGAAGGTTTCGTTACAAAATTCGCTTTGGACACCCTGAAGTCCTACAACGCAGCAGAGGCAGAGTTTTTCAAAGGATTCAGAGGTAAGTATTTGAACAATCTGAGTTTATATATCAAAATACTTTTAGCTGAGAAATGTTTTTTAATAATGCAATAAAATTCCTAGAAGTTTTTGAATCTGTAATGGTAGATAAGATATATAGTGACTTTGACAAAGATACACACAATATGAGAAGTGGAAAAAGATATAAGGTTAATACAGAAAAGAACCTTAAAGAACCTGAACTCCGCATAGAGACTGAGTTCCAAGCTGAGACTGATAGACAGACATCACCTCCATCAGCTACCTGTCAGCCTATCAATCCGCAGAACCCACCAGTTGAGAATACTGTGCTTCCTATTGCACAGAATCCGCCAGTTCAGAATCCCCCAGTTGTTAATATTCCTAATCCTCAGGGCGTCAATTCCAGTAAAAACGCAAGAGTGAGTACTCAGACTATTCTGACTTAGAATATTCCGTGCAGTAACATCCCTAACACCACACAGACCACTGCGTAGAACACTGTACCACCGAGAAGGAGAATGACTGATGATATTAAACTGCCGATATTTAAAGGAATGGGTCTAGAAGACCCTAAGAAACACTAGTTTCTGTGTGAAGCCGTATGGAATTTCAAGCAAGTTCAGGATGATGCTGTTAAGCAAGCGCAACTCATCACTACATTCTGAGATAGAGCCTTGAACTAGTTTATGAAGTATTCACAGGGACATAACAAAACTCTAGTGGAGATTAAGGCTGCACTCTTAAGAGATTTCAAGAAACCAAAGTCAGAATAACAATGCATAACAGAACTGAAAGAAATTAAGCAGAAAATGACTGAATCAGTCTGGGAATTCGACCAAAAGCTTAAAACATTGTTAGACCAGGTCAGTTTTGATAGCGCACCGCAACAGCACCAAGAATGGTTCATATCTACGTTGTTGCCCCATATTAGACTACCATTGATGCAACAGAAGGTGGCTTCATAGGATGAAGCCCTGGAGATCGCGATGAAGCTAGAAGCTTCGTCGATAGGCGAAACAAGTCAAGGCATGGTCCAAATCCAGAATAACTTGGCAACGTTGACACTTCAGGTACAACACGTAAAAGGGGGAAAAGAGACTAGAGAAGAGATCTGGTGTACCAGATGTAAGGGAGAAGGACACCCGAACGAACGTTGTCCTTTGTTTCAAGATTACCTAGACAGTGGAGCACCAAATCCACTGAATCAGAACCAAGGGCCATGGGTGAGATCTGTATAACTATAGGACATTGGCTAGAATATTGTTACTTAATCCAGAAATATGTGCGAACACCTAAGAATTTATATTGCACATTCTGTAAATCCATTGGACATGATGATTCCAACTGTAGAGCATATGAACTCATGATGGAAATAAATCAAGATGTAGAGCATATGCGTGGTGGAGTATACAGAGTTCAATAAGAAACACCCTAGAACAAGGATAACGCGCAGTATGATCAAGGTGCATACCAAGGCCGTGAAGGATTCCGCGGAAGAGGAAGAAACACTGGCCCAGGACAAGGAAGAGGAAGAGGCTAGATGATCTGTTATAACTGTGGTCAACCTGGTCATCTGTCCAGAGACTATACCAATGCATGTACTACCTGTAGTTATTGTAAATATTTTGATCATGTCATTGAGGCATGCCCAGTGTTGCAGCAGAAATGAAGAAAAGGAAGTAAGAAGCACCTAATCCGAATATTCAGATGATCACAGCAGAGAAAAGGACTAGAGATCCAAATATTAATGCTATGACGCGAAGTGGCGCTGCCATAGGAAAAGACAAAGAACCTGAAGCATCGACTCATGGAGATCACCAAACTAAGCAGATCCCTGCTGAAGCGATCTGGATCAGAAAATCAATTGGGAAAACACATGCTTTCAATATGGAGAGAAACAAAGAAGCCTTTGAAGAAGCACGGGACATCTTCAAAGAGCCAACACATATGTCGCCAAGAATCCCCTTGCGAAGTCAAACAACACACATACAAGATATGCCAACAGCATATGATCAAACCAGTATCGCAGCAGAAACATGCACTTCTGTTGAGTTCCTATGGAGCCGCATGAAATTATTGAAGAGCGCAGATGATGTATTGGAGTTGCAGAATTTACTAAACCGATATGAACCATGCAGTAAGATGAATACTACCCAGAGCATAGTTCACCATATCAAGAGCTATAAAAGAACATGCCGAGAAATGAGGCTCAGTGCGCAGATTGGATATAATGGGATGGATGAGATAATCCTTGATTTAGGATAAGAATCAAATGTCTTGAGCAAGCAGACATGGCAACAGATGGGGAAACCAAGGTTAGCATGGTCACCTATCCAGTTGAGATTAGCGAATCAACAAAAAGTGATTCCCTTTGGAAGACTCGCGAATGTACTTGTGGACATCGATGGATTCAGAAGTTTCACGGACTTCGAGGTTATCGAGATGAATGATGATAGTAACCCATATCCAGCATTATTGGGGATAGACTGGGTGATGGATAACCTCGTGATCATCAACCTGAAAACCAAAAAGACGATCTTCGAAGGGCAGGATATTAGGGTAATCGCACCCTTGGACAATTCGCAAGGAGAAAGATACAATGAGCCAATTGAGGAAGAACCTAGAGCACACGATCTTGATCGCATCTACAATATGACTGTGAATTAGGATGACTACATAAATCCTATGGCGGATGGAACACTTAGTTGGCGTTGCGACATTTCTTGCGTATCAGACTCAGACGCAGGACTGGAAAATTGGCAAGGCCAAATGCATGAAGTATCTACCAGGAGATGTGTGCAGATCACCAAATCTCTGTGCTGGATTGGAATCGAGGTAAGTCCAATCCCCACTTATGATGGTTCAACTAACGTCTATTCATTTTTTCAAGAATATATTGTATCAGTTTCAACTGAACATAGGATACCAGCATTGGATATAGCACTACACGAGACACTTGCCAGATGGTGGGCCACACATAAGCAGACTTTGACCACATGGGAACAGTGCAAACATATGATGCGAATTGGATTCACAGAGAAATTCGCACTGACAATGGAAACGTATAATGGACAAATAGATCCAAGGGATCACATAGAGATTTGTTCAGAAGCATGGATAAACAGACCACAGATAGAATGGGTTCATCTGTTTGTGCACACATTAGAGAAGATTCTAGGAGATTGGTACACAGACACCGAACGTTATAGAGAAATAGTAGATTGGTCTATCATGACTGCAAACTTTTAGAGAACTTTCAGCTTTGAAGAGGAATCCCCAAGCATAAACGAAGCTCTGTAGGTTATCAGACAAAGGATATTTCAAGCTGAATGCCCAAGTATAAACGAGGCATTGGAGGAAATCAAAGAAAAGATATTTGAAGATGTAAGGGTACCTGTAAACCTACAACCAGAATGGGCAAGACAGATAGAACATGCCCTTGAATGTTATAATCTCGTTGAAAATTAAGAACAAGAAGAGAGCGATGAGGAGGATCCGCACAACATCATTATACCCGAATCCGAAGGAGCGCGCGATGTAGAGGGATCTCCACTAGAAATTCCAAATATGAGTAGACCTGTTAAGACAAGAAAAGTGAACATTGGCACAAGCGAAAAGCCGAAGTTCGCATCCATTGGATACTACTGAGAGGATGAGATGGTCGGGCAGAGTGCAGACCTTCTACATGAGTATCGGGATTTGTTTCCAATGAAGTTCGCCGAAATGAAAGGCATTTTGGGTGACTTGGGGGTCATGAAAATACCTCTCAAGCCAGGAGTGAAGCCCGTAAAGAAAATGAATTACAGATTGAATCCCAAATACAAAGAAAGAGTTAAGGCAGAGATTGATAATATGCTTGATGCAGGGATCATTGAGCCAGTTGAAGAATCAAAGTGGATAAGCCCGATGGTTATCCAAGATAAAAAGACAAAAGGTGAAATTAGAATCTACGTAGACCTAAGGAAGCTGAATGATGCTTCGTTGCATGACCCATTTCCTACTCCATTTACATATGAAGTATTAGATAACGTTGGAGGAAATGAGGCCTACTCATTTACTGATATATTTTCTGGATACCATCATATTAGGATTGATGAAGCAAACAGACATAAGACAACATTTTCTACTAAATGGGGATCATATCAGTATACAGTGATGCCATTAGGGTTGAAGAATGCACCTGCCATATTTTCTAGAGTTGTTGCTGCATTCAAAGACTTTATCCATAAGTTCTTAGAAGTCTATTTTGATGATTGGACTGTCTTTGGTTTATTGAAGAACCACTACGAGAACCTGAGAATGATGTTAGCTAAGTGCAGACAACATCATATTTCTTTGAATTTGAAGAAATGTATCTTTTGTGTGCCATATGGAATTCTGTTGGGACACATTGTCTGTAAACAAGGTTTGATGGTTGGTCCTGTGAATATCGCAGTTATTGTGAACTTGCCAGCACCGAATTCAGTGAAACAACTTCGCACCACATTGGGACATACAAGATACTATAGAAAATTTATTAAGGGTTATGCGTAGATAACCGCACCAATGGAGAAGCTGTTGAAGAAAGAAGCGCAGTTCATTTGGAACACAGAATGCGACCAAGGCCTAGACACACTAAAGATGAAAATGGTAGCTGCGCCTATTCTTGTCTTTTCGGATTGGGAGAAGAAATTCCATGTACACATTGATGCTTCGTCCATTGCACTTGGTGTGGTGCTAGAACAAACAGGTGAGGGAGGCATTTACCATCCCATTGCATTTTCTAGTAGGAAGCTCTCATCAGTTGAAAAGAATTATACAACCACATAAAGAGAAGGTCTAGCTATGGTGTACGTACTGCAAAAATTCATGCACTATTTTCTTGGTGCGCACTTCTCAATGTTTACTGACCACTCCGCTTTAAAGTATCTGGTCAATAAACCAATCTTAGGGGGGAGAATATGCAGATGGATACTACTCTTCCAAGAGTATGATTTTGAAATTGTGGTTAAGCCAGAAAAATTGAACCTAGGACCTAACCATCTATCAAGGATCGAGTCAGGCGAAGAACTTACCAATCTTGAAGACAATCTTCCTGACGTGCATTTATTTTCCATACAGGTCGCAGATGATTATTACAAAGATATTGTCGACTTTTTGGCTACGGGGTTGGCACCCACAAAGTTCACTACGTAGCAGAAGAAGCAGCTGGTAGTCAGAGCAGCAGACTTCACTATCATAGCAAGACAAGTATACAAGTAGGGACCAGAAGAAGTGTTGCGCAAATGTGTGTTGGAGCATGAGAAGCCATTCATATTGGCTGATGCACATTCAGGTGCATCTGTAGGTCACTACGCAAGAAGAGCTACTGCGTAGAAGATAATGAGAGCAAGGCTATGGTGGCCTACAATCCATAAATATTCAAAAGAACATTGCCAGAGTTGCGATGTCTGTTAGAGAACGGGAAATCCATCGCAAAGAGATGAAATGACGTTAAAACCACAGTTGACACTAAAAGCATTTGAAAAATGGGCTATTGATTTCGTGGGACCTATTAACCCACCGGGAAAGAGGACTGGTGCGAGATACATTATCATTGCGATTGATTATCTCACTAGATGGGAAGAGGATAAAGCAGTGAAGGAATTTAGCGCAGTTACTGCCGTGCAGTTCATCTTTGAGAACATCCTTACCAGATTTGGATGCCCGAAGATTTTAATGAGCGACCAAGGAACTCACTTTTTGAATAGAACTATTGAATCCCTTACCCAAGAGTTCCACATCTACCATCAAAGGAGTACACCATACCATGCTTAAGCCAATGGAACTGTTGAAGCTTTCAACAAGGTATTGGAGAATGCACTGAAAAAAGTATGCAATGTAAATAGGGATGATTGGGATCTGCGCATTCCAGCTGTGTTATGGGTATGCATGACCACTTGCAAGAAGTTGATAGGCCATACACATTTCAGATTGGCCTATGGACAGGAAGCTGTGATTCCGATCGAGTATATTGTACCAAGCTTAAGGATTGTTGCATTAACAGGCACGGAGGATGAACAAAAAATAAAAGAAAGGCTTCTAAACTTGGTTGGATTGGAGGAAGATCGCTTCATTGTAGGTTTTCACCAGCAAGTGCAGAAAGACAGAGAAAAAGCATGGCATGATCGCCATATCAAAAACAAGTCCTTTCAGGTAGGTGACCTAGTCCGCCTGTATGATAGTAAGTTTATGAAACTTCCTGGAAAATTTAAAATGCATTGGCTTGGGCCATATACTGTTATGCATGTTACTAACGGTGGTGCAATTCAGTTAGCCATGTTAGCCGAAGATAACTTACCAGGTTTGGTGAATGGAAGTAGACTAAAATCCTATCGGGATATTGCTACTTCACAGAACCCTTAGTGATCAAAAGAGAAGGGAGTTTCTAAGTGTCAGGTACAGTTGAAATTGGGCACTAGAAATTCAAACAAGTATGTACACAGTTTTGGTCCGATACGCGAAGTTTGATGAAAAGAATGCATCGACCACGCAACACTAGTTGAGAAGTGAAGCTGCGTGTGAAAAAAAAAGAAAAAGAAAAGAAAAGGCGCACAGTTGTGAAGCTCAAAATGTAGCTGCGTAGTTCAAATAGACCAAGAAAGAGATAGAGTTCAGAACAAAGAAGCAGGACATCACGAAGTAACCACGCTGGGAATAGTGACAACCTGTTGCGCAATTCGATGCAATGCTCTAAGAAACTAGCCGTTACAATGTCAGTCGGAAAACTAACTGTTATACAGTGATTTTGCCGATGATTGCTTAAGAATTTAACGCAAAAATAGCCGTTCTGAAGGAGTTAATGAAGGAAAGGACCCGAATCCTAGGCAGATTTGGCCAACAGACATGCTAATTAATGTTTTTCTAACCGTTGACGAGCATGGCTAAGGCTCAACTACACCTATAAATACCGCTATGTCTGCACTCACGGGCGTTACCAGAACTCTGAAATTTTTCCGCACACCATAGTTCAATCTGATTCTAGTAAGTGCTTAGTTATCCCGTGAGTTTGCAGAAAACAGTCCAGTGAATGTTTGACGATTCTACAGTTGAGCAAGAGTCCACAGTCGAGCAGGCTATGAGAGTGTTTAAGCAAATTGGGCTTGAAGGGTTGATGAGAACCCCTGCTAAGAAGGTTGTTACAGAACAAGGAGAAGGTTCACGCTATTCATCGCGACATTCTACACAAATGCATAGAAAGGGTAAGGAACCCATAGTTGAGAAAGTTAAGGTGAAAGTAATGGGCTCCAAGCTACCAGAAGTTCCACCAAGGGATAAGGATCTGCCATTAACCTTGACGCCAGAGTATATCTCTTCGTGCACAGCAGATGCACTGGTAGTAAAGCTCTCTAGAAACGTGAAGTATGAGATACCACTTCCGCCCATATTAAAACATGTAAAACCAGAAGCAAATCTGTTGGGTAAGCTCGTAGACTGTAAGTTCAAAGATTACGACTTACTGCAACAACAGAAGGATCCAAACGAGCCGAAATACCCACAATTTCAGCCAGATAGATATATGTGCTAGAAGACGGATGTGAAAAAAAAAAATTGTTGGTTGCACAAAGTTGGTTGTCTGAAGTAGTGTAATCAGGTTTGTTGAACCTATTGAGGCTCCCGCACTTCGAACGAATCCCAGAACTTAACACGGTGGTGCACAAAATTATATTGTGCACACACCAAGGCTACCTTTGGATGGACATAAATGTCGACCTCAACATCGACCTGATCCATCGGATCACAGGGCTAAGCAAGTGGGGTGAAGACCCTAAGAAGTTATTTTCTGTCAAAACCAGATACAAGGAAGTCGCCGCGCAGATGAAGGAGGAATACCATATTCCCAAAGGAAAGAGAGGGTTCATCATAGATGATATAAAATATGATGCTATGTGGTTTGTAGTACAATTGCTAGTAGGAAAATTATTGAGGAAGGCCAGACCTTTAGAAGTACCAGCCGATGCAGTGCTCCTTGGGGCGAAGGCAACGCAAGGTGGAAGATTTAACTGGTGCCAATATTTACTGAATGAGTTTCTAGAAGATGTCCGTGAAACTCTGGTCAATGGAGCTGCTTTCCATTATAGTTGGTTGATGGTACTAATTTCCTTTATAGGCTAGAAGGACCCAAGGCACTATGTTGGCCTAACCTCTCCCAGCAATGACTAT
Source organism: Larix kaempferi (assembly GCA_027924585.1). NCBI lineage: Eukaryota > Viridiplantae > Streptophyta > Pinopsida > Pinales > Pinaceae > Larix > Larix kaempferi. Next base: position 685,855 of record BSBM01001025.1, on the reverse strand, counting down.
TGAGGACCCAGGTATGCAAACCTATGGGAAAATTTGATGCCAGAAAGACAATGCACATCGAATGAATTTTTCTACACATATTACGAGCAGCTATGCGATATCATTGTTTGCACACTGTGCATCTCCAAAGAGGTAACATCTAAGTATATTCACACTTTAAATTTTTATGTTGACATGCATTCCATCTACATTTCAGCGAAGGCACATAAAAAGAACCCAGAATGGTTCCAAGGGAACTATCACATGGATGAAGCGGATATCAATCTCATTATGAAGGAATGGCTAGATGAATGGAAGGTCGAAGGACCTATGATAATCGACAGTGACTCCAAAGAAAGTAATCCAATTCCAACAACAATTTTCGAAGAATCACCATTAGGAAAAAGGAAGGAGCCCAGAAGCTCAGTACCAGAGAAAGTCCAGAAAAAGAAGCAGAAAGCTTCAAAGGGCCAATTCGATGCGAAGCTGCATGATGATGATTATGAGATGATCACATCCATGGTCACCACGGATCTAGAAGACGTGCTGAACCTCAAAGACAGTAAGAATGAGGAAATTCAAGCAAGTTTGCAACAAAATCTCACTACGCTGCAAGGGATAGCGGCGAAGTTTGAGCAAGTCCAACGCGACTTGGATTTGGCTTGAGAATCAAAGTCGGAAGGAAGGTCAGGGGACACATCGCAGCCAAAGAAAACAACTTTAGCCCTAACCTTGGCACCAAAACTGTGCATCGTCCGCATTGACCGACTTAGTGTCATTTTACCGCGCAATGAACTAGGTGCGGGCGCGCAGAGCATAGAGCATGTGAACATCGACATCGCGATGTTGCCACTAGAGGGATTACACAATCTACACCTATAGGTTGTGGAGGAGATACATGATAGAGACATGGTCACTTAAAACCAACACCACAACTTACAAGAAAACTATAAAAGGCTGCAGGAAGAAACCGCAAAGAAAAGCAGGGCACTTGATACTGCACATGAGCAACAAAGAAGGATAGAGCAGACTCTCGCTTTAGTCTACACAGATATACTAGAGTGCGCCGAGAATTCAGAGCTCGCAGACACTATAAAGAAGATAGACTAAGTAGTTAATGATCTTAAGTCTGAAATGGCAGACATGGAGATAGACTACAAGGCGAAGATTTCATCCTTGGAAGTAGAGAATCAACCGAAGACACCACCAGATTAGGAAGAGCTCAGAGCAGCAGAAGTGAAAGTTGCCACATAAATCATATCCAGTGAAGTGGCTAAGTGTCAAAACTTGCTGGACGAAGCTACGAGAGTGTTTACAATGTTGCAAGAGGACCCTAAGTTACTATAGGTCCAAACTAGTTTGCAGGAAAAGTAGGTAGCGCTAGACACTCTGAATGCAGAGATGAAGACCCTACTACCAAAAGACAGACTCCGCCGATTCCCAGAAGTCAAAGAATTAAATATATAACTTCAAATATTAAGAGAAAAGGAGGCTGAAGCCGGAGATAAGTCACAGCTCCTACAGGAGGAAGCCCACGAACTAATGCAGCAGATTGAAGAAAAACTGAGGGAGCTCCGTGACGCACATGATTCAGTGCAAGAGAAAAATCAGGACGACTTAACACCAGATGTGTTAGAAACAATCAAAGAAATCGAACATGATGCCAAGGATACAGTTGCTCAGCTGAGTGAAACGTATCAAGAGTTCACTGCTAATATAGATCGACAAGAGGAAGAGCAGCTTGTGGAACCAGAAGTGGAAAGTGGCTCGGGGAGAAGCCACATGTAAGTGTTAGGGGCCTGTTGGGCCTGGCCCAAGTAAGGTAGTTTTGGAAAGACAGTTTTGGGGAGCTGCAAAGTTGCATCGCAATGCAGTATCAGCAGGGTAGGAAACGCACAACTAAGTGCCAGCTCCGCGAAGTGGTAGCACCGCGCAGTGCCAGCAATGCACCTATTTTGGGTAAAGAATGTAAGGTAAGGTCGAGCTATGAAAGCGCCCTGTTTGGTTAAGCAACTCCTTGATTCCCGGGAATGGGTATGGAGCAGCATGAAGGCAGATGAAAGCGACCTGTCAAGAGAGTGGCGGAAAACAGTTCGAAGCTAAGCCACGAAGCCGGCAGCGAAAGGCAGGCCAGAGGGGCGGAAAGCGACACTCCAGGATGTAGTATAACCGTTTTGTGAAGACTACGGATGTCAGAAGGGCGTGCGAGCTGCGAGTGGTCCTGCAGAATGACAAGAACTATGTAACGCAGTTGTCAATTGCGACAGGCCTTGTCAGTAGGTAACCACACCGTTTTGTAACCTAAGGGTTTTTGGCCTATGCATTGTAATGGACGTGACCTATGGGCACGATTTCTATATAAAGGGAAATTTTGTAAGGGAAAGGGTTAATCTTGTTTTGGTTATTATTGAATACTAATCTCTATTGAGAGACCAATTGTAAGAGGCTCTGTAGCTATGTGTGCAGTGTCCTACTGAAAGAGAAGATAGTCTGTAGTTGAGTGTGCAAACTGGAACTGTTGTACCCTTCACATAAAGAATATAACAATAGTTCCTGTGGACATAGCTCCCATCCTGTGGGTGGACCACATTAAATTCTCTGTTATGTGATTGATTATGCATTGATATCTGTGTATTTGCTTATGTGAATGGTTAAGATCTTGATTATGAATGCATGTGTTCTTGCTTTTATATGTATTCTCCATAAGGATAAAAGATGGGGATAATATGTTAGTAACAACATGTGTGAATGAATGTCGAATGCACTAGTATATCTAAGTCAGATAAATGCATAAGTTAATCAAGTAAACACTTAGCTAGAGAAGTATGTATAGTGCGATTCCCTGAGCGCAGCACCGGAAGTGCGCAATTACAGTGTTGTTGTTATAGTGTATAAGTTAGAAAGGATTGCAATCCCCTATGTTGTTGAATGCATAACTTACACTAGGTAAAGTCCATTAGAGTGGTTAAGTACCGAAGAGGAAGCTGTTAAATTTTCAGAATTTACTTCAATCTGATCTAGGATCTTAACTGAGAGAACAACATGTACAACAAATCTACAGCATATCAATCATGGACACAATAATGCAAGCACACAAGAGACAGAGAGTTTACTTGGGGAAAACCATAAAGGTGAAAAACCCCAATAACTTCCTCAGAGATAGATAGAGCAATGATACAACTAGAATACAAGAGATAGTCTTCTCCTAGCAGCAGAGCCTCCTCCTCCACAAGTAAACCACTCTCCAAAGTGTGAGTGAGAGAATAGAATGTGTAAAATGAGAGAGACACACTCTCTATTTATACACTAACTTGACTTGACCTTTACTCAACTAGGTCGGCCTCAACTTAACCACTTAACATAATGCTGACTGGGCCGACCCCCACTAGGGTGGTCTGATAACCCTTTGACCCACATGGCCGACCCCCAATAGAGTGGTCTAATAACCCTTTGACCCACATGACTTATACAGGGCCAACCCCAACAATGTGGTCTAATAACCCATCAAGTATAAGTTATGACACTTACAATATAAATGACGACACTTCCGTATAGAGGAATAATAACATCTCTATAGGATTACAACCACTTTGGTATAGAGGAATAATAACATCTCTATAGGAATAAAATATACATATATGTGAAATGCATTCCGAAGTTACATATACATCAACACTCCCTCTTAACTAGGAAGGTATTTCTTGACACAGGTCTTCTAGCACAAGTCATCTTCTCTGGATCATCGTCACTGGATAATCGTCATCGAGTCATCATCATTGTCACTGCTGCTTCTATCTCGATCAATCTTTGAATCTACTTGTCATAGTAAGTTCTACAGAGCCAGTTCTTTTTCATACTGGATGTAGGCCTACCACCTGCAGGTCTTCGTCATCTCTGGCCATACTGTGGAAATCTCAGGACTTATTACATGCGTCACAAAACCTTAAAAGAGTCTCTTGACTAGAAAGAACCCTAAAGAGCATCTGAGGCCTTTTTCATCCTGTCCAAATCTCCAGGACTTATTACATGTGACCCCACCACAAAACCTCGAAAGAGAATCCCAGGACTGATTACGAGCACAAGGCTCAACCTATCGGATCTCCCAGGGCACAAATTACATGTGGTCACCACAAAACCTCGAAAGAGCATCCCAGGACTGATTACGAGCACAAGGCTCAACCTATCGGATCTCCTAGGGCACAAATTACATGTGGTCATGGAAAAACCTCGAAAGAGCATCCCATGACTGATTACGAGCACACGGCTCAACCTATCGGATCTCCCAGGGCACAAATTACATGCCATAGGACAAAACCTCGAAAGAGCATCTGCTAGATATCCCAGGGCACAAATTACATGCCATAGGAAAAACCTTGAAAGACTATCTGTAGATCTCCCAGGGCACAAATTATATGTCCTCCCAAGCAAAACCTCGAAAGAGAATTTGCCAGATATCCCAGGGTACAAATTACATGCCATAGGCAAAACCTCGAAAGACTATCTGCAAATCTCCCAGGGCACAAATTACATGCTTATCTGCACAACCTGTTCCACGGCTACAGAGTATCAACCTAATACTCACCATACATCATCCTGATGTACACATGATCATCATGATCATCATCACTGTAACATCCTACTGCATGTCATCTGGAGCAACATCCTGAAGCTCGTCATCCATGATCATCCTGATCATACAATGCATCTACCTGATGCATACCAAGTATCTACCTGATACATATCATCATACATGATCCACCTGATCATATAGTGTATCCACCTGATACAAATACAAATACATGATACATATCACCATACATGATCCACCTGATCATACAATGTATCCACCTGATTCATATATAGATACATGGTCCAAGCATCCAACATGATGCATATACAAAAATACATACAAGTGATCCAACTGATCATATCCAACATCCAACATGATGCGTACATACATATACATATAAATGATCCAACTGATAATATCCAGCATACAACATGATCCGTACATACATATACATATAAATGATCCAACTGATCATATCCAACATCCAACATGATGCATATACATAGCATTAAATGGAACATCGTCCTGATGCTCATCATCCAGCGCTTATATCCATATCCATGTGAAGGATCCTCCTTCCAACATGCTTGGAATGGCTTCTGCAAATGTGTTCATCACTTCTTCCTCGAAGTGTCACCAATCTGAAAAACACCAAGCCTCTCCCTAAAGTACTCGAACTTCACCCTGGCTAGTGGCTTCGTCAGCACATCTGCAATCTACTCGTCCGTCGCAATGTATAGGAGCTTCACAGCTCCTCTCTGTGCCATATCACTGATATAGTGATATTTGATCTCTATGTGTTTCGACCTGTCATGAAACACTGGGTTCTCGGATAGCTTCACACAACTCTAGTTATCACAAAAGATACTAGTAGCATCCAACAGAAGATCAAATAACTCAGACAGTAGCTTCCGTAGCCATACTGCCTCACAACTAGTTGAACAGGCTGCAACATACTCTGCCTCAGTTGTACTCAGTGCTACACAGGACTGATTCCTGCTAAACCAAGAGATCACACCTGATCCCATACTGAAGCAACATCCAGATGTGCTCTTCCTATCTGCAGCATTGCCAACCCAATCTGAATCAACATAACCCTGCAGGTTAAACTTTTGATTCGCTTCATACTTGAGCCCATAATCCACAGTACCCTTCAGGTACCTCAGAACATGCTTTACAACAACTAGGTGAACACTCCTCGGATCCATCAGGAATTGGCTCAATGTGTTCATCGCAAAGCAAATATCTAGTCTTGTGTTCGTCCGGTACATCAAGGACCCAATCATCTGACAATACATAGTAATATCAACTAGTTCAGATGAAGCATCACATAGACGCTTTAGGTTCGATGCCATAGGTGTGGCCATAGCCTTGCAGTCCATCATTCCGAACCTCTTCAGGATCTCTACTGCATAGTTCCCTTGTCCAAGGAAGATTCCATCACTCTACCAAACCTCCATGCCAAAAACAAATAGTGCATCATCCCCAAGTTCTTCAACTTGAACTCGGTAGCAAGCTTCCACTGCATGTCGGCAATCAATTTATCCTCACCTGATACAAATAGGTCATCCACATAGTAGTATCATTGGATTTCCTTCCTCAACCTTGTAGTAAAGGTTGGAATCCGCTTTATTCTTGGTAAAGCCCAAACTAGATAGAAAGCTGTCTATCCTACCATACCAAGTTCTGCACATATATGACTCCCTGTCATGTGTCTCAGAACCAAGTGGATTCTCTACATACACTTCTTCTTCAACTACACCATTCAAGAAGGCTGTCTTGAAATCCATCTGGTGTATCTTCCACTTCATCACTGCAGCCATAGCAAGTACGGATCTAATGGAAGTGTATCTGGCTCCAGGAGCAAAAGTCTCTATGCTACCACCTGCAGCATGCTTGATCTTGTAGATCCTCTTGGAAGTCGCTACAAACTACCCTTTGGGACGACATCCCAAACATCTTCATGATCGACTGGTACTCCTAGATCATGGAATTCTTCCCAGATCCTGGGAACTTCAATATTTTCAATAGATAACTTTGTTGCTGAACAAATGTTGTAGTCCTTCTTTTGTATGTGATGGTATACGATCTTTCCTACACAACAAGTTAAATTGCATGATTAGAAAACATCTCATAGTTTTCAGAACAAATTCTTACACATAAATAAATATGTCATACAGTCATGCAATTATCTTAGCCAATGCTTCAATACAACATTTATTCATATTCCGTAACTTTCTAGATACCTTCCAATCTCTACTAGAACATTTTTAAGAGTGTGCACAACTCCTAACATGTTAGCAAAGAGGTTTAATTCTAGATAAGTAGAAATGGAATGTTGTACAGTGCCATAGGCCACTTACCCATGTATATTAGTAGTATACTGTTCATCATTGCAACTATTCTAATATGCATAATACACAACCTAATTCTAGGAACATAAGAATATACATCATTAAATAACATTATGTAAGAAATGACAATTCAAATACTTATCTTTGTTTGGTTGCTGGGTGGACTCCCTCTGAATCTTTGCAACTCCATTCTGATGTGGATTGTTAGAAGTGGTCAACTCCCTATGAATATCTGCATCCTTGCAGAAACTACTGAAGTGTGCTCCTTTGCTTTCTTGCAGGAACAACTGGAGTGTGCTACCTCTTGATATTTGCTTCCTGGATTACCTGTTCTTGAACTTATATCCATCCTTAACCACTATGCATGCTTATTAGTATCATCATTGTGTTATCCTTGAGGTCTCATACATAATCACATATTTATTAGTATAATCTTAATACTATCAAAACACAATAATCTTAAACATGTATAGTCATGATCATTCACAGATAATAAACATTAGTATTCAAGGTTTTAGGGAAGTATTCTTTTACGCATGCATATTCTTATTTGATCATAGGACTCGTATGATTAGTTAAATCATCAATGCATAAATTCGTGATTACTAAAACCTATACCTTCATGATTCTTCTGGTTAGTCATATCATCAATTATGGTAAGAAACATAATATGCATACAACCATGACTATTCAAACATATGACTTCATGAATAATCATTATCAACAACACAACAGTATAAGATCCTAACACAAGGTAGGATTCTAGCTTGATATAGGAAAAACATACCTAGATTAGCATGCTAGCTAGTTATGTCTAACATACCCGCATAATGTCTTCTGGTTCTCTTCAGTGACTTGTGCTAGTAACCTACATGTCTCATAAGTTAACCATTGTAGAACCAAGTTATACATACCTCGAAAGTAGATATTCTATGTGATCCATGATAATGGATGAATCTTTGTCTTCATGTCACCATGATCATATGTTCTTGAAGTATAACACGATTTGTCTTTCTTGGTGTACCTTTTATGTTAGCAGACAACATAAACCTCATACAACACCATAATGCATTAGTACAATCATAAGTGTCAACACCCTAACCAATGAATATCTTCTATCATGCATTCATAATTTTGTTAAGGTGATACGACAAATCTAAAATCAAGATTGTACTAACCGTAATAACATGAAGACAAACATACCATAAACTTACTCATGAACAAATCTCGAAACATACCTAGATGAGTCATACCTGTCGAGATCGCTTGTAATCTTCTTATGTAAGGCCTTAGCCTCATCTCCCTCTGAAACAGGGACTTCTTCACTTATGCAGGTGACCAATCCATCTTCTTCTAGGATTAACCCAATCCACTTGATTTGCAGGAACTGGATCTGGAGCTGTAATAGGGTTTGTCAGAGAAACCCCAAAAATTCAAACTTTGAATTTCAAACTTTGTAGCAAGGGTTTTACCCCTAGCTTGTGCAAATGAGCACCTACTAAGGAGAATGGACTCCTTAGTAGCAGTTCAGTAAATGTAAATTATTAAGCTAAAACAAAAATAGAAACTACTCTAAAACATGTGCATGAAAAATAAACAACAATTTGTAAAGAAGAGTTTTGTATTAATATTACCTTCAATGTGAAGGTTGATGAAGCTCCTTGCAATGTCCAAGAGGGTTGCTCCAAGCTCCAATGTGTTCCTTCTCTTTCTCCAATGGTGGGGATGGGCCAAAAGAGGCTCTCAAGGTGAAAGTAGTTCAATGGTGAACTAGGGTTTCAAGAGAGATTTTGGCAGAGTAAGGGTATACTTGATTGTGGATGTGAAATAAGGGATCTCCATCACTTATTTATAGTTTTTTGGTGGTGGAGTGCTGACCCATGGTTTTGGGAACCATATGGTTTAAGGCAGCTGTATAGGGTTTTTTCCTCCTTTTCCTCATTATTTTATATTTTTTATTCCCTTTTTAGAGGGAGTTTGCTATTTTTGGAGGAAAAAGGGGTTTTTTTTAACCTTTTTGAGGCTATTTTGATGGTTTTGTGGCCTTTTGGAGGCTTTTTAGACCTTTTGGAGGCTTTTTAGTGGGATTTTTAGGGTTTTAAAGGGAAGTATGGTAGGAAAATGGACAAATGAGCCATGTAATGTGGTAGATGAGGTAGTGAACACTTTTTGGGTGTTAACAAACTTCCGAAAGGATAGAAATATGCGCCTTGATGAGCTAATCAAGCTGGTATATTCAGAATTTGAAAACTGCAAAGTTTCACTCCTCAATTTTGCCTTTGAAACTTCTGGATTCACTAGACGTGATCCCGAACTGGGGTTTGATGAAGCCCACTCTTATGCCAAATCAAAAGGTTTGATCCAAAGCTCTAAGCTTCTATTTTTATGAGGAGCTTCCAGCCGTGGTCACAGATTTCAAAAATTCCCATTTTTGCAGAAGCTTTAATTTTCCACTTTTCTGATCAAAGTCCCGAACTAGGGTTTTATCAAGCCCGGCCTTCTTCCCAACCAAAAATTCTTATCTTGGTCTCTAAATTTCGATTTTGATGAGTAGCATTCAGCCGTGGTCTCCGATTACAAAAATTCCAACTTTATCCGAAACCCTAAATTCAGGAAGCCATGAATGAAGGTGCTCAAAAATAATTCTTTTTTTACAGAAATATGTATCTGATTGATTCTGGTGTAAATCCAAAATTTTCGATCCATAGGGTCTGAACAATTTTCATGATATAGCCCAATCTATCATCTTTCCATCCTGATAGGTCTGACCTCAATTGGATTCTCTGAGAGAGAGTTATGCCAAGTGTCGTAACGTGACATGTTTATGGGATAAAACAAGAGAGAGCACTTGTACGGCGTGCCACGTGTCACTGGTTCAACTTCAGCCTATGAAACATTTTCCTGAGATATTACAGTCTGTTTACTACTTGTCACTTTTTACGACATTTCATTTGGATCTTCCTAGCCCAAGTTATGACCTTTTTTCCAAGGTCACCTGGTTTTGACTCAGATCTAGAAGAGGCAGAAACTCTATATTGTACAGATCATAAATCACAAAGTACAATGAATTAGAGGTTCTCCTTTGGAAACAAGGTACATGGGGATCTGATCTTCGACTTGTAAAAGTTTCAGACCCGAAAAATTTGCCAAAACAGATTTATAGCGAAAGTTCTACGATGACTGGTTTTTACAATATCAAGCCCTAACATCGTAAGTGCAACAAGTGTCATACATGCCATATCATGCCTTCTTTCAGGCTAGCTCTGATACCATGTTAAATTTTTAGAATTTACTTCAATTTGATCTAGGATCTTAACTGAGAGAACAACATGTACAAAAAATCTACAGCATATCAATCATGGACACAATAATGCAAGCACAGAAGAGACACAGAGTTTACTTGGGGAAAACCATAAAGGTGAAAAACCCCAATAACTTCCTCGGAGATAGATAGAGCAATGATACAACCAGAATACAAGAGATAGTCTTCTCCTAGCAGCAGAGCCTCCTTCTCCACAAGTGTGCCACTCTCCAAAGTGTGAGTGAGAGAATAGAATGTGTAAAATGAGAGAGACACACTCTCTATTTATACACTAACTTGACTTGACCTTTACTCAACTAGGTCGGACTCAACTTAACCACTTAACATAATGCTGACTGGGCCGACCCCCACTAGGGTGGTCTAATAACCCTTTGACCCACATGGATGACCCCCAATAGGGTGGTCTAATAACCCTTTGACCCACATGACTTATACAGGGCCGACACCAACAAGGTGGTCTAATAACCCATCAAGTATACGTTACGACACTTACAATATAAATGACGACACTTCCGTATAGAGGAATAATAACATCTCTATAGGAATACAACCACTTCAGTATAGAGGAATAATAACATCTCTATAGGAATACAATATACATATATGTGAAATACATTCCGAAGTTACATATACATCAATAGAAGCGTGTTGATGTATATGTAACTTCGGAATGTATTTCATATATGTATATTGTACTCCTATAGAGATGGTATTATTCCTCTATATGGAAGTGTCGTAATTTATATTGTATGTGTTGTAACTTATACTTGATGGGTTATTATACAACCTTGTTGGGGTCGGCCTTGTATAAGTCATGTGGGTCGAAGGGTTATTAGACCACCCTATTGGGGGTCGGTCATGTGGGTCAAAGAGTTATTAGACCACCTTATTGGGTGTCAGCCCAGTCAGCATTATGTTATGTGGTTAAGTGAAGGCCGACCTAGTAAAGGTTATTAGGCAAGTCAAGTCAAGTATAAATAGAGTGCAGGAGGCACTCTATTTCATCATTGTATTCTCTCTCACACTCTTGGGAGAGTCGCACACTTGTGGAGGAGGAGAAGCTGCTGCTAGGAGATGTCTATCTCTTATGATTGGGTTGTATCATTGCTTTATCTATCTCTGAGGAAGTTATTGGGGTTTTCACCTTTATGGTTTTCCCCAAGTAAACTCTGTGTCTCTTGTGTGATTACATTATTGTGTCCATGATTGATATGCTGTAGATATGTTGTACATGTTGTTCTCTCAGTTAAGATCCTAGATCAGATTGAAGTAAATTCTGAAAAACTAACATGATATCAAAGATAGCATGAAAGAAGGCATGGTATGGCATGTATGACACTTGTTGCAATTGTGAAGCTAGGTCTTGATATAGAAAAAACCAGTCATCGTAGCACTTTCGCTATAAATAAAGTTCGGCGAGGTTTCAGGGTCTGAAAATCATACAGGGAGAATATAAGATCCCCATGTACCTTGTGTACAAAGGAAAACCTCTAATTCGTTGTACTTTGTGATTTATGATCTGTACAATATAGGGTTTGGGCCTCTTCTAGATCTTAGTCATAAACAGGTGACCTTGGAAACAAGATCATAACTTGGGCTAGGAAGCTCAAAATGAAATTTCATAAAAAGTGACAGGTAGTGCACGGACTATAATTTCGCAGGTTACTTTTTGAGAGGCTGAAACTGAACCAGTGACATGTGGCATGCCGTACAAGTTTTCTCTCCTGTTTTATCCCATAAACAGGTCACGTTGCGACACGTGGCATAAATATATCTCATAGAATCCATTTGAGGTCAGATTTGTGGGGTTGGAAAGATTACAGGTCGGGATATCACAGAAAATGTTTTCAGACCCTGTGGATCGAAAAGTTCATAGTTACATCTGAAACAATCAGGGACATATTTCTGTCAAAACAAAATTATTTTTGAGCACCTTCATTCATGGCTTCCGGAATTTAGGGTTTCGGGGAAAGTTGGATTTTTTGTAATCGGAGACTACGGCTGAATGATACTCATCAAAATAGAAATTTGGAGACCAAGATCAGAATTTTTGGTTGGGCAGAAGGTCGGGCTTGATCCGACCCTAGTTCGGGACTTTGATCGGAGAAGTGGAAAATTAGGGCTTCTGCAAAAATGGGAATTTTTGAAATCTGTGACCACGGCTGGAAGGTCCTTAGAAAAATAGAAACTTAGAGCTTTGGATCGAACCTTTTGATTGGAAAGCAGGGTGGGCTTTATCAAACCCTAGTTCGGGGTCATGTCTAGTGAATCTGGAAGTTTCAAAGGCAAATTTGAGGGGTGAAACTTTGCAGTTTTCAAATTCTGAGTATACCAGTTTGATCAGCTCATCAATGCGCATATTTCTATCCTTTCGGAAGTTTGAAATTTAAATTTTGAATTTTTAGGGTTTCTGTAACAAACCCTAATCCAGCTCCAGATCCAGTTCTTTCAAATCAAGTGGATTGGGTTAATCCTATAAGAGAATGGATTGGTCACCTACATAAGTGAAGAAGTTCTTGTTTCAGAGGGAGATGAGGCTAAGGCCTTACATAAGAAGATTACAAGCAATCTTGACAGGTATGACTCATCCAGGTATGTTTCAAGATTTGTTCATGATTAAGTTTATGGTATGTTTGTCTTCATGTTATTACGGTCAGTACAATCTTGATTAAATTTAGACTTGTCGTATCACCTTAATAAAATTATGAATGCATGATAGAAGATATTCATTGATTAGGGTGTTGAAACTTATGATTGTACTAATGCATTATGGTGTTGTATGAGGTTTATGTTGTCCGCTAACATGAAAGGTACACCAAGAAAGACAAATCATGTTCTAGTTCAAGAACATATGATCATGATGACATGAGGACAAAGATTCATCCATTGTCATGAATCACTTAGAAGATCTATTTGTGAGGTATGTATAACTTGGTTCTATAATGGTTAACCTATGAGATATGCAGGTTACTAGCACAAGTCATTGAAGAGAACAAGAAGACATCATGTGGGTATGTTAGACATAACTAGCTAACATAGCAATCCAGGTATGTTTTTTCTATATCAAGTTAGAATCCTACCTTGTGTTAGGATCCCTTATATAAGTATACTTGGTATGATTGGTTATGTTTATTCATAAAGTTAGAAATGTAAGTAATCAAGGGTTTATGCATTTTATGTCTCTTATCTTGATTGATGATTTAACTAACCAGAAGAGTCCTATGATCAAATAAGAATATGCATGAGTAAAAGAAGACTTCCCTGAAACCTTGAATACTAATGTTTATTATCTGTGTTTGAAATGATCATGACTATCCATGTTTAAGATTATTGTGTTTTGATAGTATTAAGATTACACTAATGAATGTGTGATTATGTATGAGACCTCGAGGATAACACAATGATGATACTAATAAGCATGCATAGTGATGAATATAAGTTCAAGGACAGGTAATCTAGGAAGCAAAGATCAAGAGGGAGCACAATCTAGTTGTTCCTGCAAGGAAGGAAAGATCAAGAGGGAGCACACTCTAGTTGTTCCTGTAAGGAAGCAAAGATCAAGAAGGAGCACACTTCAGTAGTTTCTGCAAGATGTAGATATTCAGAGGGAGTTGACCACTTCTCACAATCCACATCAGAATGGAGTTGCAGAAAAGAAGCAAAGACTGAGAGGGAGTCAACCCAACAAACGAACAAAGATAAGTATTTGAATTATCATTTCTTGCATATTCTATTTCAATAATGTATATACTCATGTTCCTAGAATTAGGTTGTGTATTATGCATATTAGAATAGTTGCATTAATGAACAATATACTACTAATATACATGGGTAAGTGGCCTATGGCGTTGTACAACATTCCATTGCTACTTATCTAGAATGAAACCTCTTTGCTGACATGTTGGGAGTTCTGCACACTCTTAACAATGTTTTGGTAGAGATTGGAAGGCATATAGAAAGTTACAGGATATGGATAAATGTTGTATTGAAGCATTGGCTAAGACAATTGCATGACTGTATGACATATTTATTTATGTGTAAGAATTTGTTCTGGAAACTATGAGATGTTTTCTAATCATGCAATTTAACTTGTTGTGTAGGAAATATCGTATACCATCACCTACAAAAGAAGGACTACAACATTTGTTCAGCAACAAAGTTATCTATTGAAAATATTGAAGATATTGAAGTTCCCAGGATTTGGGAAGAATGCCATGATCGAGGAGTACCAGTCGATCATGAAGATGTTTGGGATGCAGTCCCAAGACCCGAAGGGGAGTCTATAGTGACTTCCAAGAGGATCTACAATATCAAGCATGCTGTAGGTGGTAGCATAGAGACTTTTGCTCCCGTAGCCAGATACATTTCCATTAGATCAGTACTTGCTCTGGCTATAGTAATGAAGTGGAAGATACAATAGATGGATTTCAAGATAGCTTTCTTGAATGGTGTAGTTGAAGAAGAAGTGTATGTGGAGCAGCCACTTGGTTTTGAGACATATGAAAGGGATTCATATATGTGCAGAACTTGGTATGGTAGGATAGACAACTTTATATCCATTTTGGGCTTTACCAAGAGTAAAGCGGATTCCAACGTTTACTACAAGGTTGAGGAATGCAATCCAGTGATACTACTTTTGTATATGGATGACCTGTTTATTACTGGTGAAGTAGATTGATTTCTGACACGTAGCGGAAGATTTCTACCGAGTTCGAGTTGAAGGACTTGGGGATGATGCACTGTTTTCTAGGCATGGAGGTGTGGCATAGTACAGACGGGATCTTCCTTGGAGAAGGGAAGTATGCAGTAGAGATCCTGAAGAGTTTCAAGATGATGGACTATAAGGCCATGGCCACACCTGTGGCATCGAACCTGACGCTTCTGTGTGATGCTTCATCTGATCCGGTTGATGTCACTGTGTATCGTTAGATGATTGAATCCTTGATGTACCTGATGAACACAAGACCATATATCTGCTTTGCGGTGAACACATTGAGCCAGTTCCTAACAGATCCCATAGGTGTTCACCTAGTTTCTGTAAAGCATATTCTGAGGTGCCTGAAGGGTACATTTGACTATGGGCTCAAGTATGATGCGAATCAAAAGTTTAACTTGCAGGGTTATGTTGATTCAGATTGGGTAGGCAGTGCTGCAGATAGGAAGAGCACTTCTATGTGCTGCTTCAGTATGGGATCAGGTGTGATCGCTTGGTTTAGAAGGAAGCAATACTGCATAGCACTGAGTACAGCCGAGGCAGAGTATGTTGCAGCACGCTCGGCTAGTTATGAGGCAGTATGGCTCCGAAAGCTACTGTCTGAGTTATTTGATCTCCCGCTGGAGGCTATTGGTATCTTTTATGACAACCAGAGTTGTGTGAAGCTGTCTGAGAATTCGGTGTTCCACGACAGGTCAAAACACATTGAGATCAAATATCACTATATCAGGGATATGGTGCAGAGAGGAGTAGTGAAGCTCCTGTATGTTGCGACAGATGAGCATATTGCAGATGTACTGACAAAGCCACTAGCCAGAGTGAAGTTCAAGTACTTCTGAGAGAGGCTTGGTGCTCTTCATATTGATGACACTTCGTGGAAGAAGTGATGGACACATTTGCTGAAGCCATTCCAAGCATGTTGGAAGGAGGATCCTTCACATGGTTGTGGATGTAAGCGCTAGATGATGAGCATCAGGGCGATGCTCCAGTTACTGCTTTGTATTTCTATGCATCATGTTGATGCTGGATATGATCAGTTGGATCATTTATGTATGTATACATCATGTTGATACTGGATATGATCAGTTGGATCATGTGTATGTATCTGTATATGTATCAGGTGGATACATTGTATGATTAGGTGGATCATATGTGTTGATATGTATCAGGTATGATCAGGTGGATCATGTATTTGTATGTGTATCAGGTAGATCATGTATGATGATATGTATCAGGAAGATACTGTGTATGCATCAGGCAGATGCATTGTATGATCAAGATGATCACAGATGACGAGCTTCAGGATGTTGCTCCAGATGATATGCATCAGGATGATGCTATGATGGTGATCAGGATGATCACAGATGACGAGCTTCAGGATGTTTCTCCAGAAATATGCATCAGGTTGATGCTATGATGATGATCAGGTTGATCATATGATTATGTACATCAGGATGATGTATGGTGAGTATCGGTTTGATACTCTATGGCCGTGGACAGGTTGTGCAGGTAGCATAGAAAAGATCCTTTAAAATCCAGACAGGTAGAGCGGTGTGCTCGTAACATCCTGGGATGATCTATCGAGATCTAGACAGGTAGAGCGGTGTGCTCGTAACATCCTGGGATTCTCTGAGTAGGTTTTGCTATAGGTAGCATAGAAAAGATCCTTTAAAATACGGACAGGTAAAGAGGTGTGCTCGTAACATCCTGGGATGCTCTGAGTAGGTTTTGCGAAAGTTCACATAGAAAAGATCCTTTAAAATCCGGACAGGTAGAGCTATGTGCTCGTAATAGCCTGGGATGCTCTATTGAGATCCAGACAGGTAGAGCGGTTTTCTCGTAACATCCTGGGATGCTTTGAGTAGGTTTTGTGAAGGTCAACATGTAAAAGAACCTATAGTCTGTGCTAGGTTTTGTTGACGCATGTAATCAGTCCTAGGTTCCACAGTATGGCTACTGATGATGAAGACCTACAGGTGGTGGGCCTACATCCATTATGAAAAAGGACTGGCTCTGTAGAACTTCCTATGACGATTAGATTAAGAGATTGATTGAGATAGCAGCAACAGTGACGATGATGATGACTCGATGACGATTATCCAGTGATGATGATCCAGAGAAGATGACTTGTGCTAGAAGACTTGTGTCGAGAAATACCTTCCTAGTTAAGAGGGAGTGTTGATGTTTATGTAACTTCGGAATGTATTTCATATATGTATATTGTACTCCTATAGAGATGGTATTATTCCTCTATACGTAAGTGTTTGTATTCCTATAGAGATGTTATTATTCCTCTATATGGAAGTGTCGTCATTTATATTGTAAGTGTCATAACTTATACTTGATGGGTTATTAGACCACCTTGTTGGGGTCGGCCCTGTATACGTCATGTGGGTCGAATGGTTATTAGACCACCCTATTGGGGATCGACTATGTCGGTCAAAGGGTTATTAGACCACCCTATTGGGTGTCGGCCCAGTCAGCATTATGTTATGTGGTTAAGTTAAGGCCGACCTAGTAAAGGTCATTAGGCAAGTCAAGTCAAGTATAAATAGAGTGCGGGAGGCACTCTATTTCATCATTCTATTCTCTCTCACACTCTCGGGAGAGTGGCGTACTTGTGGAGGAGGAGAAGCTGCTGCTAGGAGATGTCTATCTCTTATGATTGGGTTGTATCATTGCTTTATCTATCTCTGAGGAAGTTATTGGGGTTTTTCACATTTATGGTTTTCCCCAAGTAAACTTTGTGTCTCTTGTGTGCTTGAATTATTGTGTCCATGATTGATATGCTATAGATATGCTGTACATGTTGTTCTCTCAGTTAAGATCCTAGATCAGATTGAAGTAAATTCTGAAAAACTAACAAAGCAAAGTCTCAGTTGCGATGTCCTATTGTTGGAAATCCATTCCAAGCTGCGCGGTCCGCAGATGTGCTATTGTATAAGCATTACCTGCGAAGGAGTGAACTTCGTGCAGTCCCCAAATCGCAGCACGAGTCCTATAGCGTGCTTCTCACTAGTCTGTTAAGTGCTCATCACCTGGTTGTGGAAACCTGATTCCGCAACCGCCCCATTAACTTTGCCTCGGGTGAGACCTTAGTCTGCTCGCAGACTATTGCCGAAAGGGCCGGTGAAAAGGGGGTTTTGTTGGTTCCCTAAACCGTGCAGAACCTGGGTATTTCTAGAAAACTTCAAGAATAGTATAAGAAGCCAACAACTTTGTTTCCTGATATCTTCCATGATGCACATGTATTTCTTCCTGAGCTTCAGGGCTTCGACATCGATTTAGTTCATTCTTGAAATCATCACCTTCATCTTGCACACTTCTTCTATAATGAGTTCTTGTGACTGGTAAATTTTCCTCTGTAAGTCACATGCCTACTCATGGAAAGGAGCTAAGTCTTTCCTTTTCTCGTCTACAGCCTTCAGTTGCCCCGCTAGAAACTCCTTTTCTTCTACCACCCTTTCAAACTGATATTTGTAGTGCTCAATCTGTTGCCTACTGTTAGTCTTGTTCTCTTCTAACTTTTTGATGCGAGTTTCTAAGTCTTTCTTCTCACCTTCTTTGATTTCTAATTGCACATTCAGTGCATCTCTTTCAGCCTCGAACTTTTGGCTCTCTTCTACTATTGTTTCTTATTCGGACAGGAGGGAGCTATGCTTCCTTTTTAGCTCCTTACATTGTTGTATCTCCTTCATCAAATTGTGTTTTACCTTGAAGAGATTTTCCTTCCCCCTATTCACGTCTGCTATCAGCTGGTTGACATTGTCGGCACTTTCCTGTGCTGTAACTACACTGGCTGCTGCTGCCAACTGAGGGTCCTTGTTAGTTTCATAAAAAATTGGGATTTATGTTATTGTGATGACATCTTGGTAGTTTGTATATTTCATTATATTTTCTGACTTCCTCATGATAGCATTCTTTTTCGAGTCGAAAAAGATTGAATCCAACTTCGCCACTGTGTGCTGCTCTGAAGGGGTGAACAGGGTGAGAGCAAGTTCTTGAGGTGGGAGTGTCCTTCGACAGTTGTCTCAGGTATGTTTATGTCCATGACCAATGTGTTTGGGATCCCTTGTTCCACAGCTTCCTTGGACTTTTCTTCTTCTTCCTTTTTCCTTTGTTGTTCTTTATTTCCTTTCCCTTGTTCTTATCCTATTGTGGGAGCGCCAGACCCCGTCGGTTCCTCTTTTCCTTTTTTCCTATTGTTTGTCTTTGTCGAGGCTGTTTTCTGAGCATGAGTCCATTTCTCTGCTTTGGTTTTCTCTGCGTATTCCTCAACCTTTTTCTTGCAGTATCTCACAAAGTGACCATAGCCATGACAAAACCTGCATTTAAGGGAAGCTGTTCGTACTCCAATTCTCAGATGTGTGACCAATCTGCGACGGTTAGTTTAATTGATTCTGGTAACCCTATTTCCAGGTCCACCTCGACACAAATGCTTGCATAGGAATACTGATCCTTTCTCTCTACTCTATTGATGTATTTTTCCCAGGGTGTTTCCAATGGATTCTAATGACTTTGGGTTCCAGTAGTGCGAAGGTAAGTGAGGGAGACACACCCACACCAGGACTGTCGATCACACATCTTGCGTTGGGTCAAAGTCTGTAGTCCATTTATTCAAATACAGGCCCTGAGGGCCCATGAAGTAAGGTTTGATCCTAAAAATGAGATTTTTGTCTTCTAATTCATAAAAAATGAACACGAAGAATCCCTTACCTACAAAATGACTTATGATGCCTTCCTTGACTAACGGTCTCCAATTCCTCTGCATCCACGCCTCTATGGATTTGGGGGAGGGTCAAAGGCCTGTGAAATGGCCAATGATTCCACGATCTACTAGGTTCAGAGCCAAATGACATTTTTATTCTGCTGGAAGGGCAATGATGGGGGTACTATCCATCTTCTTAACAAAATTTTGTTGGGATTCATTCAACTTATGTTTTCCACAGGTCGCTATCAGCTTTCTGAAGGCTACAAGTTCTGGAGGAAGAGGAGGAGGAGCCTCGGGCCCCCTCTTGGGTCCATAGCGTTGAAGGTAGAAGCGCAGGGAGATGTGGAGGGATGCACCAGAGCGGAGGTCACGACGATAGATCAATATAATTATTTGTCTAAGTGGATATTAACCATCATCATCATCAATAATCTCGTTCGATTTTCACTTTATACTGTGAGGAGTCATAATGTGTGTGTTTAATTATTAATATGTCCTCCCAGTTCAATAACTATCTTCTAGGATCAAAACCAATCAGCAAATATGGAGAAGAGGCTTATCGTGAATCACATCACTTTGGAAAGCAGAAGGCAAAAAATGGTGTTAAAAAAAAACAACAAACTGTCTTTCCCTCCAATAATGAGTATTGGAATTAGTTCAATTCATTGCATATCAACATGTCTATATCAATCTAGTTGATTTGTGGTTGAATATACAACTTTTGCTCGAACTCTGTGTTAATTTTTGAGCATTAATTCAATATACTCTAGGATCTTTACTGAGAGAATAACATGTACAACATATCAAGTATAACAATGCATATCAATCACACCAAGCAATCACATGAGACAATAGACACACAGAGTTTCACTGGGGAAAACCATAAAGGTGAAAAACCCCACAACTTCCTCTGAGATAGAAAGAGCAATGATACAACCAAAGTACAAGAGATAGTATTCTCCTAACAGCTGATCCTTCTCCTCACATGTGCGCCACTTTCTGAGTGATGGAAGAGTGAGTAAGTGAATGATCAAATAGAGATCTCCCGATCTCTATTTATACTTGTCCCGTCCTGCCCAATAAACCAGTGGGGCCGACTTGTCTAACTTAGCCTAATAACCCCACACATGGTGGTCTAATAACCCATCGGCAAGTTACGACACTTGCAACACTTGTCAATACAAATGATGACACTTCCATATAGAGGAATAATAACATCTCTATAGGAGTACAATATACATAGTTGAAATACATGGGTGAAATACATTCCAAAGTTACATATACATCAACAATCCCTCTTAACTAGGAAGGTATTTCTCGACACAGATTTGCTAGCACAAGTCTTCTTCTCTGGATCATCGAATCATCGCCCTCGAATCATCGTCATCGTCATCGCTGCTGCTATCTCAATCAATCTCTGATTCTACTCGTCATAGGAAGTTCTATAGAGCCAGTCCTTTTTCATACTGGATGTAGGCCCACCACCTGTAGGTATTCATCATCATTGGCCATACTGTGGAATCCTCAGGACTTATTACGTGTGTCACAAAACCTGGTTGTAGCATCCCAGGATGTTACGAGCACACAGCTCTACCTGTCGGATCTCCCAGGCGCATATTACATGTGATCCCACCACAAAACCTGGCTGTATCATCCCAGGCTATTACGAGCACATAGCTCTACTTATCGGATCTCCCAGGAGCATATTACATGTGGTCTCACCACAAAACCTTGCAAGAGCATCCCAGGCTGTTACGAGCACACAGCTTTACCTGTCGGATTTCCCAAGGACACATTACATGTGGTCATGGCAAAACCTTGCAAGAGCATCCTAGGATGTTATGAGCACACAGCTCTACCTGTCGGATTTCCCAAGGACAAATTACATGCCATAGGACAAAACCTCGAAAGAGCATCCTAGGCTGTTACGAGCACACACCTCTACCTGTCGGATCTCCCGGGGAGCTATTATATGTCCTCCCAAAGCAATGCCTCGAAAGAGCATCCCAGGCTGTTACGAGCACACAGCTCTACCTGTCAGATCTCCCAGGTCAACTTACATGCTCATTTGCACAACCTGTCCACGACCATAGAGTATCAACCTGATACTCACCATACATCAGCCTGATGTACACATGATCATCCTGATCATCATCATTGCATCGTCCTGATGCATGTCATCTGCAGCAACATCCTGAAGCTCGTCATCCATGATCATCCTGATCATATAATGCATCTACCTGATGCATAGCAAGTATTTAACTGATACATATCATCATACATGATCCACCTGATCATACAATGTATCCAACTGATACATACACAGATACATGATCTACCTGATCATATAATGTATCCACCTGATATATATCAACATACATGATCTACCTGATCATACAACGTATCCACCTGATACATATACAGATACATGGTCCAAGCATCCAACATGATGCATATACATATGCATGATCTAATTGATCATAACAAGCATCCAACATGATGCTTATACATATACATAATCCAAGCATCCAACATGATGCATATACATATACATGATCCATCTGATCATAACATGCATCCAACATGATGCATATACAAATATATCAAGCCTCCAACATGATGCATATACAGAGCAGTAACTGGAGCATCATCTTGATGCTCATCATCCAACGCTTACATCCACAGCCATGGGAATGATCCTCCTATCACCATGCTTGGAATGGCTCCAACAAATGTGTCCATCACTTCTTCCTCGAAGTGTCATCAATCTGGAGAACACCAAGCCTCTCTCTGAAGTATTCGAACTTCACTCTGGCTATTGGTTTCGTCAACATATCTGCAATCTGCTCATTCGTCACAACATATAGGAGCTTCACTGCTCCTCTCTGCACCATATCCCTGATATAGTGATATTTGATCTCAATGTGCTTCGACCTGTATTGGAACACCAGGTTCTCAGATAGCTTCACACAACTCTGGTTGTCACAAAATATACGAGTAGCATCCAACGGGAGATCAAATAACTCAGACAGTAGCTTCCTCAGCCATACTGCCTCACAACTAGCTGAACAAGCTGCAACATACTCTGCCTTGGCTGTACTCAGTGCTATGCAAGACTTCTTCCTGCTAAACCAAGAGATCACACCTGATCCCATATTGAAGCAACACCCAAATGTGCTCTTCCTATTTGCATCACTCCCTGCCCAGTCCGAATCAACATAACCCTGCAGGTTAAACTTTTGATTCGCATCATACTTGAGCCCATAATCAATTGTACCCTTTAGGTACCTCAGAATATGCTTTATAACAACTAGGTGAACACCTCTGGGATCCGCCAGGGACTGGATTAATGTGTTCACCGCAAAGCAAATATATGGTCTGGTGTTCGTCAGGTACATCAAGGACCCAATCATCCGACGATACACAGTGACATCAACCAGATCAGATGAAGCATCACACATAAGCTTCAGGTTCGATGCCATAGGTGTGGCCATGGCCTTGCAGTCCATCATCCCGAACCTCTTCAGGATCTCTACAGCATACTTCCCTTGTCCAAGGAAGATCCCATCTGCACTCTGCCACACCTCCATGCCTAGAAAATAGTGCATCATCCCCAAGTCGTTCATCTTGAACTTGGCAGCAAGCTTCCTCTTGGTATCAACAATCAAACTATCCTCACCTGTTACAAACATGTCATCCACATACAATAGTAGTAGCACAGGATTGCCTTCCTCAACCTTGTAGTAAAGGTTGGAATCTACTTTACTCTTGGTAAAGCCCAAACTGGATAGGAAACTATCCATCCTGCCATACCAAGTCCTAGGAGCTTGCTTCAAGCCATACAAGGCTTTCTTCAACCTGCACACATATGACTCATTGTCATGTGTTTCAAAACAAAGTGGCTGCTCCACATACACTTCCTCCTCGACTACACCATTCAAGAAAGCTGTCTTGACATCCATCTGGTGTATCTTCCATTTCATCACTGCAGCCAGAGCAAGTACTGATCTAATGGAAGTGTATCTGGCCACAGGAGCAAAAGTCTCTTCATAATCAATCCCTTCTTTCTGGGAGAAGCCACGAGCCACAAATCTCGCTTTGTATTTCTCTATGCTTCTGTCTGCAGCATGCTTGATCTTGTAGATCCACTTGGAAGTCACCACTGACTTCCCTTCAGGTCTTGGGACTACATCCCAAACATCATTATTCATGATCGACTGGTATTCTTTGACCATGGCATCCTTCCATTCTTTCTTTTCCGCTTCTTCTTCATAACTGGAAGGTTCTTTGTTCATAATATCATAGAGTAAAGCAACATAGATGGTATGTGATCTGGTTCTCTTCTTTGCTCTGTGTTCTTCTTCTAGAATTCCATATCTTTCTGCATCTTGAATGAGCTCTCTATCCCATGCAGGTTTCCTCTTGTGAGATTTATTCTCACGAGGTGGATCTACAGGTATTTGTGGATCTTCAACTTCACGATCTGCTTCTGGAATTGATTCAGTCATGGTAGTGTCTTGAAATCTATTTTCCTTTGATTCTTCATGATCTTCAATAGGTGTCTTTCTTGATTTCATGAAGGCTGAGTTTTCATCAAATGTTACATCCCTGCTGACATCAATCTTCTTGATTCCTGGAAAGTATATTCTGTAAGCCTTCGAGCTTTCACTGTACCCCACAAAGATGCCCTTCTTTCCTGAAGGATCTAGTTTTGTCCTCTTTTCCTTTGGAACATGAGTGTATACTGGACAACCAAATATTTTGAGATGGCTAACTTCAGTCTTCTTACCAGAGAAGACCTCTTCTGGTGTCTTGTTGTCCAATATCTTGTGAGGTGTTCTGTTCTGCACATATACAACTATCCTAGCTGCTTCTTCCCATATATGCATAGGAAGATCCTGGTCATGCAACATTGCTTGTGCTGCTTTCATGATTGTTCTATTCTTCCTTTCTGCAACTCCATTCTATTGTGGATTGTATGGAGTAGTCAACTCCCTCTTAATCCCTGAATCACTGCATAGCTTCTTGAAATCACCTGAAGTGAATTCTCCGCCATTGTCGGATCTGAATGTTTTTATTTTCTTATAAGTTTGATTTTACATCAAGGCTTTGATTCCTTGAACTTATAAAACACTTCATCTTTTTTCTTCAAGAAATAAAACCAAGTATTCCTGGAGAACTCATCAATGAAAGAGACATAGTAAACATACCCACTCAGAGAACTGGATGACATTGGATCGCATACATCGGAGTGGATAATTTCCAAGATTCCTTTTGATTTGCTTTCACTGCTTGGAAATGCCTTCTTTATGTTCTTTCCTTTTGCACAACCTTTGCAAACACCTTCATGCTTGGTATTGATTTCAGGAAGACCCTCTACTGCTTTATTTGCAATTAGTAGGGCCCTATAGTGCACATGTGCAAGCCTTCTATGCCAAAGTTCACTTGGCTCCATGGATTCATGTACCATGGCATGTTCAGGTTGTCCCTTTAATTTATACAATCCTCCCTCTTGCTCTCCAATCAATACTACATCATCAATAATTTTACCTTTTGGCCACATTAGTAATTGGCCATCTACGAATGCAACCCTCATGCCTTTTGCATCCAATGCAGATATGGAGAGTAGGTTCTTCTTGAGCCCAGGTACATATAGAACATCTTTCATCTTCAAAGACTTTCTAGAGTCTAGGTTGTAGGAGGCTTCACCACTTCCTTTGATAGGTTATTGATAGTCATCCCCAAGTTTCACCTTATGGGGTGACTCATGTTCAAATAGATTTGCAAAAGATTCTTTAAACCCAGTCATGTGTTTGGAATCCCCACTGTCAATAAGCCAATCATTACAACCATGGGAGATAGTACCTATGAGATCGAATATCAGAGCATATTCATCTTCACTTGATGAATCATCACTTTCTGCCCTAGCCTTCTTCTTTGGAGGTTCATCATCCTCAACAACATGAGCATGGTACCTTCTTTTGCTGCCCTTCTTCTTCTTGTTGAAGTTGTTGTTGTCCTTTTTGTTCTTGGGACAATTTACAGTAATATGTCCCTTCTCATTACAGGTAAAAAATATTCTCCTTTCTTTATTGTGATGGTGGTGTGAAGATTTCTTGAAGTGAGATGACTCTCTCTTAGGCTTCCCTTTCTTGATGTGTGTTGTGAGAGCTTGATCTTCATTCCCCATCTTTTCTTCTCGGGCCACAAGCCTTGCTTCTTCTTGAGAGAATTCCTCCCATAGTCTACTGAAGGAGATTAGTTTCTTTCATGCACAGATTCCTTGGATAAAGGAATCCCATGACCTAGGTAGGCCATTCAATGTGGTCATAACAACTTCACCATTATCCACTACCTCATCCACAGCTTCAAGTTGTTCCTTAATCTGAGAGACCTTAGAAAAATAGGATTGAATGGTCTCTCTATTCTGAAGTTTTACCCCTTTCAATTGGTTCTGCAGGGTCATCTTATGATTTTTGTTCTTCCCTTCAAATAGCTTGGTAAGGGAATCAAACATCTCCTTGTGTGTCTTCAGAGATGACACATGTGGGATGAGATGATCCTTGATAGAATCAACAACAATCCTCTTTGCCTTGACCAAGTTCTTCTTGTGAAGAGCCTTAGCCTCTTCTCCCTCTGGGACAGGGACCTCTTCACTTATATAAGTGTCCAACTCATTTTCTTCCAGGATTAACCCAATCCTATACTTCCATGCTCGAAATTTATTAGCCCCTTCAAGCTTATCCTCAAGCTTGGTGTGGTGAGACATCTTTAAAAAGTACTTCAAATGGAAATAGAAAAGATTTAGGTCTTACCACTTGATTTGCTGAAAAATGGATTTGGTCCCGGATTAGGGTTTGTCAGAGAAACCCTAAAAATTCAAACTTTGAATTTCAACTTTTTGAAAGCATAGAAAGATGCGCTTTGATGAGCTGATCATCCTGGTATATTCATATTTTGAGATCTGCAAAGTTTCACCCTTCAGAAATGCCTTTTAGTCTTCCCGGATTCACTAGGGAGGACCCTGAATTAGGGTTTGAGTTTCCCGGAGCTTTACCCAACCACAAATCTCAATCCAAAGCTCTAAACTTTGATTTTTCCAAGGCGCTTCCAGCTATGTCTTCAGATTTCAGAAATTCCTATTTTTGTGGAAACCCTAATTTTTAGGGCCAAAATTGAAAGTGCTCAGAATTGAATTCTTATTGGACAGATAGATTCTCCTTGATGAGTAGAGTCAATCTGCCTTACTGCTTTTCCAAACTCTGTGGAGAGAAACCCAATAAACAAGAAACCCTAGTTTCCGCCACTGCACAATGTCTTCTTCTCAGGGAAGCTCTGATACCATCTTAATTTTTGGGCATTAATTCAATATACTCTAGGATCTTTACTGAGAGAATAACATGTACAACATATCAAGTATAACAATGCATATCAATCACACCAAGCAATCACATGAGACAATAGACACGTAGAGTTTCATTGGGGAAAACCATAAAGGTGAAAAAACCCCACAACTTCCTCAGAGATAGAAAGAGCAATGATACAACCAAAGTACAAGAGATAGTCTTCTCCTAGCAGCTGATCCTCCTCCTCACATGTGTGCCACTTTCCGAGTGATGGAAGAGTGAGTAAGTGAATGATCAAATAGAGATCTCCTGATCTCTATCTATACTTGTCCTGTCCTGCCCAATAAGCCGATGGGGCCGACTTGTCTAACTTAGCCTAATAACCCATGGTTAACTTAATCAGGTCTGACCCCACACATGGTGGTCTAATAATCCATCAGCAAGTTACGACACTTGCGACAATTTTCAATACAAATGACGACACTTCTGTATAGAGGAATAATAACATCTCTATAGGAGTACGATATACATAGATGAAATACATGGGTGAAATACATTCTGAAGTTACATATACATCAACACTATGACTTTGTCCACCTTGTTGATCGTAGGAAATGAGCCAGACCGGTGTGATCAAACACAAAAAATTCAAGGGGAACTTGGTTCTAATACCCTAATGATGGATGATGACAATAACAATAAAACTTTGGGTCTTTCATCATCGACAAAAGAGGCATTGGAGACCAGCTAAATACAAGAATTGAATGGAGCAACTATTGTTGATATGCCATTGATGGAATCTATGATTCACAATAGAAGGTATCTTTCATCCTCAATAAATGGGGCATCATGGAGTGCTGATGAACAAGAAATTCAAGGGATAGCTCTTGGAATCCAAATATTGGAAGCTAACAATCATATTAAAACTGGTCTTGATAAACCAAGTATGAGACAACCAAAAGAGAGAAAAGTCCAAAATTATCATAAAGCAACATTGTATGCAAAGTGGTGAAGAACATAACATTCGTAATGAAATGGCATTCATATGGTCTTAATATATTAAGAGAGCTATTTTGTTGATATTTTGGTGATATTTATGGCCTTTATGTATTAAGAGACCTATTTTGTTGAAAAGTCCAAAATGATCATAAAGCAACATTGTATGCAAAGTGGTGAAGAACATAAAATTCATAATGAAATGGAATTCATATGTTCTTAATGTATTAAGAGACCTATTTTGTTGATATTTATGGCCTTAATGTATTAAGAGGCATGTTTTGTTGAAAAGTCCAAAATAGTCATAAAACAACATTATATGCAAAGTGGTGAAGAACATAACATTTGTAATGAAATGGCATTCATATGGTCTTAATGTATTAATAGACCTATTTTGTTGATATTTTGGTGATATTTATGGCCTTAATGCAATAAGAGACCAGTTTTGTTGAAAAGTCCAAAATGATCATAAAGCAACATTATATGCAAAGTGGTGAAGAACATAACGTTCGTAATGAAATGGCATTCATATGCAGGTATTATTGTATTAAGAGACCTATTTTGTTGATATTTTGGTGATATTTATGGCCTTAATGTATTAAGCGACCTGTTTTGGTGAAAAGTCCAAAATGATCATAAAGCAACATAGTATGTAAAGTGGTGAAGAACATAACATTTGTAATCAAATGGAATTCACATGTTCTTAATGTATTAAGAGACCTATTCTTGTTGGATATAGTTCTGAATTAATTCTATTATTAGGCTGTTAGAAGGATAAAACATGCACAGATTGAAGGATATTGGGGTTGCCATTATTGCTGGGTGCTTTTAGAATCCAAAATCAAAGAGAAAATTCCAGAATAACAAGTTGTTATGCCAAGAACATGCCCAGATTTATAAACGATGAGTTTTACTACTTCTTTGAGGTCTGAATCGTGCATAGATTTAACAGAATTAACCCAGAAATGCCTCTCAATTCTATTTGGAGGTTAGGAACAGGTTTGAGAATTGATTTTAAAACCCAGAAAGTGCCCAGATTTGGATAATAGTTCATCAATGATTTTGTCTACTTCTTTGGATAATAGTTCAACCATTTCTTCTTTCACTTTTATAATTCTGTTCACTTTGAAGTGATTATCCACGACTGTCTTTTGCATCACTGCTATCTGTTTGAGGCATTCTATAATATTATTATCTTTTCTCAAGCCCTCCTCCGCCCAATTGCATTTATAGGAAGCTTGTTCCTTGAAATGCTCCATTTTATCATATACGATGAACACGTAACCACGATCAAAATTATATGATGTAATGTCTTCATGCATAGTGAAATCCCTTGGATCATATTTGGAAGAAAAATCATACTCAATTGACAACTCTTTAGGAGGAATTCTATCAAGAACCTTTTGAGGAATGGAAAAGTGAGCAGTAGTTTGTTACATTTCGTTTCCTGTTACCTCCTCCAAATGACCTCTATCTACATGTCGATGTAACTCTTTCAAAGTTGTGGCAGCATGAACTACATCAATTGTGACAAAATTAGGAGACTGTACTCCTAATTCGTCATGGTGCTCAGGACTTTGTACTGGCGATTCCTCGTTCTATTTAGGAGGCTCTAATGGTAATTCCCCATTGTGCTCAGGATATTGTACTAATTCCTCATTCTGCTAAGGAGACTGTAATAGAAATTACTCATTATGTTCCCAGCTATTACGTTTCCTACCGTATGTTTCATGAACAGGTGGTTTTGGCAAAGATATGTATTCATGCTGGTTGATATCACCAATCTCTATTTCAGCATGGGGTTGACATAAATCAATAATTTTTTGAAGTGTGCCCGGGAAACTAAATTTAACCTTCCTTAATTGGCTCTCTTGAAGGGCATAGTGGATTTTCTTAGCCAATAGATAAGGAATATCTACAGCTATATCTTCCACCCAATGTATCACTACCCGCATACATTCACCCGAAATGTCCCGCTTGTGATGATTCAGAATCGTCCTAAGGATAATATGAATCAATTTTTTGTATATTCCAAGAGGGATATCTTGCATTCTTAAACCATTCCTCGAAACACATATTTTATTATCCTTCTAGTTCTTCTCCTATCTAGGGGTTTTCCAAGAGCTAAAAATCGCTCCCCCTCTATGTGGAATATTTGTAGCTCGTGCAACCAAATTAGGGTCGAGGTTTACCTGCTTCCCAAAAATTACGAGTTCCATATTCTCAGCATCATGTTTTGAAATTGCCTCATCTATCTCCTCATCAACATAATTGAACACTCCAAACAAAAAGTCGAACAGTTCTGCTTTCCTCATGATAGTTTCCATACCTGGTGGCCAAATCTTTGCATCTCTCCATGCATCAGAATACTCCTGGAATTTTTTTATTGATACCCTATCATCTATGGACTCCTGTGTTTCAACTGTGGTTGCAGAGGAGGATGCATGCATTTCAACAATGCATGTGGTAGAGGACGACCATGTTTCAAGTTCGGCCATGGTCGTCTAGGTTCGAAGCGGAGGTGAGGTGATGCACGCAAAGTGTATTTCAGGCTCACAAATTATGCCCTCAAAGAGTATTTGAGCAAAAAAATGCTTTGCTTGAGTGTATTTCCACTTCATAATTCATGACTTGGGCATGGAATTTTCCCTATGCTGACATCCAACTTTTAAGATTTTTTCAGGCCTTGTCATCGGAGGTAATTTTATAAATTGGTTGTACTTTGACATAAAAAAGTGCACAAACATAAGCTTTAATTTTTTATAAATGGGTTGTACTTTGGAATTTTATAAAGTGGTTGTACTTTGACATAAAACAACGCATAAATATAATCTATCACTTTTCAGTACTTGGCCTTTTTTTCCAAATGGGAGCATTATCTGGCATTGTGCAAGTTAGGTTGTTTGGCTGTTTTGGAAGGCCATTATCTTCTTGGACAATGAATTTTTATCGCAAATGAGTCGATGGTCAAGTGCATAAATCATCCACCTGAAATATTATGCTATTTGAATTTTGTTATACCTCATTTTCAGTACTTAGCCATTTTTTCCCATGGTGAGCATTTTTTGGAATGGTGCAAAAGAGGTTGATTGGATGTTTTGGCAGGCCATTATCTTCTTGGCCATACAACTTTTATCAAGAAAGAGTAAATGGTCAAGTGTGTAAATCCTCCACCTGAAAGCCTATATTGTCAGATAAATTTAATCCCTCACTGGGTTTCAGGTTGTTTTTGCACCAGTGGTAGTAAAACTGCCCAAGTGGCCTTAGGAAAGTGCCCGCCATAATTCATAGGTTAAGGTAAATGCCCGCCCCATAGTGTCAGGCTGTAGATTGTTGATTTTTATACCTTAACATGGTCTCATATTGTCTTGAGAGTGTGCAAAGGAAATTATGGGTCTGCCAAAATAGTGTTTCAGGCAGATTGCTCAAGTCTAGGAAAATGCAAAAATTGTCTAAGTATAAAATAAATGGTAAAAATGCCTGAGTGACCTTAGTAAAATTCCCGCCATTTCCTGTGGTTGATGTATTAAAGTATCTTGAGGGTATGGGCCTCTAGAATATTGATTTTTTCATCCAACCAGATCATTGGTTTGTCCAAAGAGTCTCTATAGGTGAAGATATTGATCTGCCAAAAGTGCCTCTTAGCTTGATTGGCACTGCTCCAGAAAAATGCCCGCCGAGGAGAGAGAAATAAGTTTCAAAGGATAAAATTGGTTTGGATGGAATCAACTTGTTGGCCTCTATCCATCGGGTGTGGCACACTTCCAATTTGATGAAAATAAAAGTCTCATGTTACCCTAGGGTTTGACAATTTTTTGTCCAAGTGTTGAATTAATAGTCTAAAAGGCTAGCTTCGAATGCCTGCCAGATGATGTGTGTGTATCAACAAATTTAAAGGGTGACATGGATCTGTTCCTTGTTGAAGTGGTTATCCATCCATGCTTTAATTTTTCCTTATGATAGTCACATGTAGAAGAAATCAACCTTCCAAAGTGAGAAAAAATTTGTTTTGCATATTAAGAACAAGTGAAATTTGGCTAAGTGTTAAAATCACAAGGTTAAGGGGATATTTGGAAATGCCCGCTAGGAAATTTCCTTGTGGGGACAAATTCACGAGTTGACATGAAATTGTTCCTTGTTGAAGTAGCTATCGATTCATGGTTTCAGTTTACTTCTTGATAGTTACATGTGCAAGAAATCAACCTGCCAAAGTAGGAAAAATATTGTTTTGCATATTAAGAACAAAAGAAATTTGGCTAAGTGTTAAAATCAAAAAGCTAAGGGGCCATTTGGAAATGCCCTCCAGGAGGTGTCCTTGTGCTGATAAATTCATCAGTGTGCATGGGCTCAAGTAGGCTTGGAAAAATGCCCACCATTTCCCACCTGTGAGGGATAATTTTTTTAGGAAAGCATCTTATTAGAGGTGGATGACTTATGAACATGAACATTGTTGAGTATAATTGTCATTGATGACAAAAGTATTCATCAATGACAAAAGATATGATGACATGGCATGTATGATGATGTGGCATGGTTGATGAGGATGAAAATCCACCTAATGGTGCTCTAGTACCTTCATGATGTCATTATTACAATTTGACCTAGTTATATAGAGATTTGTCAGTTTTGAGAAATTATGAAAAATAGCTAAGTGTTGGAAAATTGGTCCAAGAGGCCTTGGGAAATTTCTCGTTGTACCTCATAGGAGAATGATAAAAATTATCTAAAACTATAATGCTATAGCTTGTT
This sequence comes from Larix kaempferi, assembly GCA_027924585.1. Lineage (NCBI taxonomy): Eukaryota > Viridiplantae > Streptophyta > Pinopsida > Pinales > Pinaceae > Larix > Larix kaempferi. Next base: position 653,114 of record BSBM01001025.1, on the reverse strand, counting down.
GAAGAAGCTATATTACCATGGTCTTAGTTCTCAAAGAGGGTGTTTTATGACAAAGTTACAGGCCTTCCAAAACAGGGTTTTAGGCTATTTTTGCACCAGTGGTAGTAAAATTGCCTAAGTGGCCTCAGGAAAATTCCCGCCATAATTCATAGGTTAAGGTAAATGCACGCCCCATGGTTTCAGGTTGTATCTTGTTGATTTGTATACCTGACCATGGTATAATCTTGTCTTGAGAGTGTCTGAGGTGGAAGTTATGGGTCTGCCAAAACAGTGTTTCAGGCAAATTGCTCCAGTCTAGGAAAATGGAAAAATTGTCCAAGTATAGAATTACTAGTAAAAATGCCTGAGTGACCTCAGTAAAATGCCCTCCATTTCCTGTGGTTTATGTCTTAAGATATTTTGAGGGTATGAGCCTCCTGACTGTTCGTTGGTGCATCCAAGCATATCATTGGTTTGTCCAAAGAGTCTTTGTAGGTGAATATATTGATCTTCCAAAAGTGCCTCCTAGCTTGATTTGCACTGCTCCAGAAAAATGCCCGTCGAGGAGAGAGAAAGAAGTTTCAAAGGATGAAATCGGTCTGGATGGAATCACCTTGTTAGCCTCTATCCATTGGGTGTCTTGCACTTCCAGTTTGATGAAAATAAAAATCTCATGTTACCCTAGGGTTTGACAATATTTTGTGTAAGTGTTGAGTTAGTAGTCTAAAAGGATAGTTTCAAATGCCCGCTAGATGATGTGTCTATATCAAAAAATTTAAAGGGTAACATGGATCTGTTCCTTGTTGAAGTGGTTATCTATCCATGCTTTCAGTTTTCCTTATGATGGTCACATGTGCAAGAAATTAACATGCCAAAATGAGAAAAAACTTGTTTTGCATATTAAGAACAAGTGAAATTTGGTTGTGTTAAAATCACAAGGTTAAGGGGCTATTTGGAAATTCCCACCAGGAATTGTCCTTGTGGGGATAAATTCATCAGTTGAGATGAACTTGTTCCTTGTTGAATTAACTTTCCATTCATGGTTTCAGTTTACTTCCTAATAATCAAATGTGCAAGAAATCAACCTGCCAAAGTAGGAAAAATATTGTTTTGCATATTAAGAAAAAAGAAATTTGGCTAAGTGTTAAAATCAAAAGGCTAAGGGGCCATTTGGAAATGCCCTCTAGGAGGTGTCCTTGTGTTGATAAATTCATCAGTTGGCATGGGCTTAAGTAGGCTTCAAAAAATGCCCACTATTTCCCACCTGTGAGGGATAACTTTTTAGGAAAGCATCTTATTGGAGGTGGATAACTTGTGAACATGAACACTGTTGAGTATAATTGTCATTGATGAAAAAATTATTCATTAATGACAAAAGATATGATGACATGGCTTGTATGATGATCTTGCATGGTTGATGAGGATGAAAATCCACCTAATGGTGCTCTAGTACCTTCATCATGTCATTATTACAATTTGACCTAGTTATATAGAGATTTTTCAATTTGGAGAAATTCTGAAAAATGTGTAAGTGTTGGAAAATTGGTCCAAGTGGCCTTCGGAAATTTCCCGCCGTACCTCCTAAGAGAATGATAAAAATGATCTAAAACTATCATGCTATATCTTGTTGAAGAGGATATCTTACCATGGTTCAGTTCTCAAAGAGGGTATTTGATGACAAAGTTAATGGCCTTCCGAAACAAGGTTTCAGGCTGTTTTTGCACCAATAGTAGTAAAACTACCCAAGTGGCCTTAGGAAAATGCCCGCCATAATTAATAGGTTAAGGTAAATGCACACCCCATAGTGTTAGGGTGTAGCTAGTTGATTTGTCTACCTGACCATGTTCTCAACTTGTCTTGAGAGTGTCTGAAAAGGAAGTTATGGGTCTTCCAAAACAATGTTTGAGGCAGATTGCTCCAATATAGGAAAATGAAAAAATTGTCTAAGTATAAAATTACTAGTAAAAAGGCCTGAGTGGCCTCAGTAAAGTGCCCACCATTTCCTGTGTTTGATGTCTTAAAATATTTTGAGGGTATGGGTCTCTAGATTGTTGATTGGTTCATCCAACCATATCATTGGTTTGTACAAAGAGTCTCTATAGGTGAAGATATTGATCTGCCAAAAGTGCCTCCTAGCTTGATTTGCACTACTCCAGAAAAATGCCCACCGAGGAGAGAGAAAGAAGTTTCAATGGATGAAATTGGTCTGGATGGAATCACCTTATTGGCATCTAACCATTAGGTGTCTCACACTTCCAATTTGATGAAAATAAAAATCTCATGTTATCCTAGGGTTTGACAATTTTTTTTCGAAGTGTTGAGTTAGTAGTTTAAAAATCTAGTTTCAAATTCCCGCCAGATGATGTGTGTGTATCAAAAAATTTAAAGTGTGGAATGGATCTGTTCCTTGTTGAAGTAGTTATCCAGCCATGCTTTCAATTTTCCTTATGATGGTCACATGTGCAAGAAATTAACCTGCAAAGTGAGAAAAAACTTGTTTTGCATATTAAGAACACGTGAAATTAGGCTAGGTGTTAAAATTAGAAGGTCATGAGGGTTTAGGATGTATCTCTTTTTTGTTGCAGTTTGTTTTCCCCTTAGTTCCCGGCCGTTTTGAGGCTCTATTCTCAGAACAGTGGTTCCTCTACCGAGGGCTTTTTGGTTAATTTTCTCTATGTAATGTAATCCAGCAGACACTTGTTATTATCTTTCAGTTTCAGAACTTGATATGTAAAAAGCTTAAAGATTTATAAGTTCAGAAGAATACAATAGGTATTACTAAATGACTTGAATACCAGCAATGCACTTCTCCAAAAGTGTATCTACAGAATGTAATTTTGTTCTCATCGGATGAAATAAAATTATGCTTTATTTCCAAGAAAAAAAATGAAATGAAAATATGAAGCTCTAAAAAAACAGAGAATAACTCAACAAAAATTCCCTGGTACTTAGCCATTGTTGTCAATGACAATAACTCAACAAAATTCCCTCATATTTGCAAATATGAAATGAAAATATGAAACTGTAAAAAAACAGAGAATAATAAAACTCACATTTTCCAATTTGAATCACTTAAACAGACCAAAAATTGAACCCTATTTTCAGGGCTGATTTCCAGTATTTTTACACAATAACAATTTTTAGGATAAAATTGAAAATATTGAATAGTGTAGTGGTGAGTGTTAATACACATCATGTTCAACTCGTATCATTCAATTTGACTATGTAACGTTCTTTCTAGCACATGAAGAATGTTTTTATTTTCGTGTTAGATTAAATAATCTGAATTTAGTCCTTGGATAAAAAAAGGTAAAACACCACTCATTTTTTCGTCAGAAATAAGCCTATTATATTTCAAGCCAAAATATAGTACATTATTCAAAAATTTGTAAATTGTTCTATCAAAAGACCCCAAGCTTCTTCAGTAGACTGAAAGTCCAAAATGATCAACACATCTAATCCTGAAGCAACTACTATAGAACCATAGTGCATGTACATATAAAACAATTCAATGCAATAAATAAATAATTCAAATATACTAAATAATATAATTCACCATACATATTACACCAAACAATATAAAAAAATTTAATGAATGGAAAAATGTTTACAAATCCAAATGGGGTACACCAGTCCTCATCCCTAATCCATAACACTGATGGACAAGGTCCCATTGGTGTGAATCCCGTGAAAAGTGTACTTGTACACAAGGTTGTAGCCTATTATACAAATACCGAAATCTAAATTTTGGTCTCACTCTCCATTTACCAAGAGGATGATTCTAATCACTTGAGCCTGAAGTTGGCTGATATCTATCAGGAAAGGTTGGCCATGTATAGAAAACTGCCTCCTTAAGATTCTCACAGCCTTCTATGCTGAACTCCAGTTAATTATTCTTCTTTACAATCCTGGGAGGTATAGAATGCATTGTGATTAGTTCAAAAGTAAACATGAAAATTTCATATGAACATGGAATTTCCACATAAGATTCACCGCGTATAATGTGTCGAGACCTTATGTGATTGAAAAATTGGTAGGAAAGAAGATGAATATTGCGACGATGTACTCGATTGGGCTACAATACTTCGATATATCTTGGCAATGCATTGTGTGTTCCATATTCTGTAGATGCAACTAATCTAGCAGCCACAACTTCATTGTCACCTTTTGTTGCAATAAGTTGAAAACTCATGTGCTTATCATCATTCGTAGCAATAAACCGACAAGAAAACGATTCTCCTTTTCGATTGCTAGTGCCCCACCTTTTAATAGATCTTACAGTAAAGAAAACATCAACAATGCCTACAACACAACAGAATATAACATTAGATACTATAAATAATTTTTGCATATATGAGTTGAAGAATATATATTAAAAGATACACATGTATACTCACCATCAATTATTTGAATTGGTATCAACATAGCTTGTTTTGTGTAAAACATCTCATGTGGATGCAAATTCACACCTTCAGGAATATAGTGGCCTCTACCAAAAACATCTACATGATTTTCAAATATTCTTACCCAACAAAATGTTCCACCGATTGAAACATCTACTAGACAATCCAACACTTCTACAGGATATGGAATTTTCAAAGACTCATCTTCAGACATACCAGGCAATTTTTCATAATAAATATAGACATACATGCTTTCCTTTATGGTAAAACCAAATGGATTTGTGTTGCGCACCAATAGCCCATCCATTTGAATGAATTTATGTCTACCAATCTTCACAAAACGACCATTTTGAGTCAATAGGGGAGTCATATCTGAACAAGATCCCATATAAAACCCTCGCTTGATGACTGTAGTGGAATGTTTTTTATGATTTTCATCTGGCCCACTTGAATATTATTGTGATTTTATTTCAGAAATTGAAGGATGCTGCAACATAAGCTTGCCACTTTCACCTGCAAACACCATTTGAACAGGAAGGACATCATCCATAGCATGTGTCCATGTGTCATTGGTACTATCAGTGTAAAGAATTGGATCATCACCACAAGGATCCAACATTGTCAACTCTACATTTCTTGTATGTGACTCATCTATAACTTTGTAGATAACGATCTGTTCTAAGCCATTTTCTCCTTTAAGAAAAAAAACTATATCAAAGTTTGGAGCCTTTCCCTTAACATACTGCAGAGTTGAACGACATCGGAGTTGTTAAGGTATATCCCTATCATTAGGTTGGATCTCAACATCATTACCACTGGATACATCATCGTCACTCCAACAATCAGCACAACATCAAAATTCGTGCCAACGTCCACCTCCTTGGAACCTGTCATATTGGAAATCTTTCCATCCGCAACATGGCCTCAGAAGCAGGAAATGCAGTCCATAGAAGGAGTTTGGTTACCACATCACTGGTCAAATCAGGCTTGTTTGGGTTATATGCTCAAACTAAGGATGAGAACATTGACCTTGAGAAGACCTTGTTCCCGAAGAAAGAACTTGAAATAGGGAAACAGTCTAGGATGTTGCTTGCATGAGACCTGAGGCAGGGAACATTGAAGATGGTTATTCTAGAACCACTGGTGCCCAGGGGGGAGAAAGTACCCTCAAATTTCAATACTACACAGGTGATAGTAAATTTGGATGATTTTCCTTTGAAAGACATCATGGATCTTCACCGTTAAACAGGTGAAGGAGTGTACAAAGGCATGATGAAGTACACTATGAGCACAAACAAGTTGCAAGCCACTGTCCAGAAGTTGGAGAAGAAATTGAAGAATGAGAAATCTTCCAACAAAGCTAAGCAGTTAAAAATAGCTGAATTAGAGAAGAAAATTATCAAAATGGTGCAAAATCAAAGTGACATGGCCCCATTATAGGCCATGCTGAAGGAGAAAGAAAAAGAAACTCCAGGATTAAAAAAGAAGCTCTGCATCCCTACGGTTGAGAATTCACAAACAACTGAAGTGTTGGCTATACAGGCAGAGCTAGAGGAAGCAATGGATGATGGCTAGGCGTTTAAAGAGAAGATCATTTCCTTAGAAAGTGAGTTGGATGATATGAGAAAACTGAATCAAGAAATCCTACAACAAATTTCTGCCTCATTATAGCTCTCGTCATCCGCAGATCCTATCGACAAGATGGCCCAAGCAGTTGTTGAAATGAGCCTCAAGGACGCTCAGCTAAACCAAGCACAGGACTAACTAAAGTCCAAGTGCGAAGACCTCTTCAACATGAGTGATTTTTTTTTTATAATAGATAAAGTTATCGCAGAGCTACAACAGTTTAAAGAGGAGCTCTGGAATGACGTAGAAGAGCTTCCTAGAAAACTGACCGGTAAGACCCTGCTAAAGGGTGCCAAATTTGCAATATGGGAACGGGTAGCGGCCTTGATAACCTCTCAGTGGAATCATTTCATCGTGACTCAGCAAGAGTCTGAGATTGTTGAAACTGCCACCTAGGATGCTCGATCAGCTTCAAACAGTGTAGGTAAGAAGATCGATTTAGCCAAAGCAGCGATCGACTTTTTAAATGAAAAAACCTTTGAAGCGCTTTAGACGTATGACATCCGGGACATAACTAAAATATTCATGGAAGCCAATAAAGTTATTACCAAGGGATTCATGGCTCAAAACATCGTCGCTATGGAAGCTCAGCTAAAACATGACATTCACTCGTTCAAAGAGTGATTTAAAAGCATTTTTTCCCTTGGCCTCCCATCCTTCTGGGATGGACATGGGGATTTATATCCGAAGGAGAATTATAATGCCATGATTTTAGATGCAAGGAACTCTGAATTTCACATGGTGGGTACTCTTCAGGAGCTCAAATGCAAAACGATCATAGACAAGTTGCACGACAATTTTGAGAGCGGCTTAAGCGCCTCCAGTCTATCTTTAGGATCCTACCAAATTCCTCTTTCGAGCATTATACCGAGATGGAATCATCCCTTAAAGAGTTAAGAGTATTTCAATATCCAATGGGTAAGGATTGGAAAGGAATCATGAAGATTCTCCAGATTGAGTAGCTAGAACAATCTACGAAGGAACAACCAGTGGTTGGAACGTCCTCAGCACAAACAGTAGTGGGAACATCCTCAACGTTGCAGTACATTCCTCCACCTCAGCAAGGTGGACCCCAGTCGCCACGACAGAAAAGTCAACATTATTCCAATGGACTAAACTTTTGTAACTAATTTTTTTTTTAAATACAAACAAAAAAATTGTAAGTCGTTGGGCTATAACAAACTATGTACAAATTTTGTGAAGTCTATGAAGGATACATATATAAGAATAGGCCAAGGTGCTAGGTCGACTCTTTTTGTAAGAAGTGTAACTTCATATAATTGAAGTCTGATCAAGATATAAACAAATAAATTTCTAGATCCATCTTGGTGTTCTGTGGATTCAAAGCTTTGATATGTCCAGTTAGTAATTTCTTCTCCTGTGATTCCATCCTTTCTTTCATATATTTCTATGATTTGCAAAATTAGTCTAGATTCAAATACGAGTGCTCTAGGATTAAAATAATGTTTCTAGACGTTTATGTCGTGAAGTATTCATGGTATATTATCCTCATAATGTTTGGATTTAAGATTTGTGATCATTCTGTGTAAACTACTGAATTCCTTTAAGCTCAGTACGTTATTCTGTGCATATAAGTAAAGATTTGCTTTATTTGAGTACCTTTTCTTATGACATTTTTATCAGCACAAATTCATTCAAGTTTTTCACTGGCATATTGAAGTACATCCCACATTAGTCTAAGTTTGGCGATCATCATTATATTTGAACAACAATAAATGTGATTAAGTATAAAAAGACAAACAATGAGGTTTATTGATGCCTAGGCACAATTCTAAAAATCAACCTTAGAATGTCTCTGGGACTAACACACACAATGTGAGTTCGGAAGGAAATTTGGAAAATATTTTGAAAACCATTCCAATCGATATATCCATGTTATGTAGAATTTTGTCCTACGGATAAGCCAAAACTCTCTTAACTTTAAAGTAGACTTTAAACTAACTCTAAAGCAAGAAACAAGTAAAAACAAATGCTACCTTGAATCCCTAGATCTAACAAACATCTCAGGATTAAAATGCTGAAGAGAATAGAAGGAGTTTAACTGACCTTCTATCCAAACGCTTGTTTTTGGTCTCTGCTCCAAGCTCCAAGCCCTCACAAGTGAACCTGTCAAAATGGAACCAAGACACAAGAATGCACTATTCTCTAGCAACTTGAAACATGAGTTAGGATCTAAATCTATGAAAGATACAAATCATATCATTAAAACAATATTAACACAAATGATTTGGGAAAACAAGACAAGTTATTCCATTACAACTTGAAGAATACTTACAAAAGGTGCTTGATGCCCAAGCCAATCCTTCAGCTCCAAGTATCTTCTCCTCTAGCTATCTCCACAATGCTGCAAGACCATAAGTTTGGTGCTCTCAAGAGTCCTCCCTTTTTCCAATGGCATGCCTCTCTTTTATAGTGAATGGTGAGGTTAACCAACAAGAGAGATGGGTGGATCTAAGGAGAGATAAGTGGATCAGGGTTTCTAATCGAAGGAGATGAGTTGAGATCGAATCAAGGACCCCAATCTTCCATTATCTTCGAAAATCCAAAATCCCACGAGCCAAGGGAAAAAAGCTATTAAAAGAGTACCGCGTTTTGCAAAGACTGCAGAACGCGGCACTGCCGCGCTTTGGGAAAATAGCAGAACGCGGTAGTGTCTAGTGCCGCGTTTTGTCAAGATGGCAATGCGTGGTAGTGTATGTGAGTAAAGCCTAAGGTGGGTCAAAACTTGCCAGGGTGGATTCACCTTCAAGGTTGACTCATCATCTGTCTCTTCTGGATGGTTTAAAACAGTAGGGGAAGTGTCGTCAACTTGTTTCGTGATGGGGATGCGACACTGTGAAATATAGAGGTATAACAGATGCCCCCTAAAGTGTGAGGTCAGAAGGGAGTGATGGCCGAAAGACTTTACGAATATAATGTGCAGAGATAGCATCGAGGAGAGCGACACGGAGCTGAAATAGAAACAAAGTGTTAGATATACCACCGAGGCGGGCATTCCCATGCTCGGAAACAGATGACTCAAAGCATGGCTGCCGACCAATACATTGCAGATCCATGAGTACTAAGATAATGTAAACTGTGGACAGATCATGGCTACTATGAACAATCGTAGATCCATGAGACAATAATGACACAGCCACGACCAATACAATAAGTGGATCTGTGTGACAATACAAGAGACATCTCCATCGCAGCCTGGACGCAGTCGAGATACAGTGATGCACCCAGGGTCTTCTACCCGATCGCATAAAGATACGAATCTAACCATGTGATTACAAGGTGTTGAAGTCGAACATGGAAGAAACCATTTGATTACCGGTCAATGACGTGGACCGTTAACAAATGCGAGGGAGATCACCAATAATGACAATGATTCCCAAGGTATCAGTAGTACATCTCAACGAAATGCGAATGAATGAGTTGATGTCGAGCATCCGAGAGATCGCTTGATCACAGGTCAATGATGTGAACCTACTGTCAAGCGCGAGGAAACCTGCCATTGAGGCATGCAGGTACCAAGGTACTAATGGTTGATCTCTAAGTCTAATTCCCGGATAGTGATTTGGTGTCGACAGGAATAGACTCGTCGAAGGTGGGCCATGATGATTCCCACATCATCGACACGAAATCGGCACATATGATAGGATGATGAAGTAATGGAGTACGTACTGACACAGCGGAGGCCTGACACAATGAATGACTCGATACAATGCAACCCTTTGAACATATAACGGCATGTAACAAGACTTGGCAGCAGGGATTATTGATAAATAGAGGATAGACACCGGATGAGCGGACTCGTGGCCAGGGAGACGACCCATGATGATGACTATAACTCAATGAAAGACGGATACCCAAATATAGACAAGAGATGGACACATGCCATGTTCAAAGGTAACGACTGACAAGCTGCCATAGATAAACTTGACTTGTTCCCCCATATTTCCCCGACATGATGGACGAGTACCTCTTTCTTGTTTTACGAGCTTGAAGAGGATAACATATGCTCGGTGTAGCTCATCTCATGGATGAATCCAATCTCACATGTTTTACGAACCTGAGAAAGGAAGGGTTCGTCCCAAAGCGGGTCCTTCGATGTTAATATTTTAACGAGCCCAAGGAAGGAAAACTCGGTAGTTTTTCATATTTAGAGAGCCTAAAAAACTTAAAGGAAGCTCCATAACGTACTTTTTCGTAAAATTTAGTCCCTTGGTCCCGAAAAAAGTGTAAAACAATTCCCGAGAGAACTCTCCCAACCGAGATTGACTGAGGTATACCTTTCTCGTAAATAGTCTAGACGGGCCGAAAAAGGGGTAACCTATCACCGAATAGACGACCTTTCGAATACTTTTACAAGTGTGAAAGAGTCAAGATCACTTGGCAATCTTTTCAATTTTAAGGAGTCTGAAAAGAGCTTAACTATGGACTCCCATGGTCTTTTTCGTAATTTTGAATTATTCTGGTCCGAAAAAAGAATAAAATACAACCAGGATAATACTTTCCTCATCGTTTAACGAGCATGAGTAAAGCTGACCGTACTCGACACCGTTTACTTGCGTTTGACAAGCACGACACAGGTGTGAAAGCGCTTGGAATCTTTTTCAAGTTTTAAATCCAGAGCACGAAAAAGATAAAGTGGGCTCAAAATGAAGGTCAAATTACGAGCAAACACCGGTATGAATGCATCCCGTTTCTACCGCGGATCCTGTCAATAAATGCTCAACAACTGGACATTAGCAATGTGAATAAGGGTTTATTTATTTGAAATAGTAATTAATTAATTAATTAATTAATTAAAAAAAATGTGAAAAAATGCTATATAAGGCATGGTAAAAATAGAAATTACTATTCATTTGTGTTTTTTACCCAAAGGAGACATTTTTACCCATTTTGGAGCAAAATTTCAAGGATTGATACCGGGAGTTCTCGGACACTATTTCGACCACCGTCTGCGTCAGGTAAGAGTGCTTGAGCCCCTCTTTCATTTCATGTAAGAAATTTTTACTTTCACCAGGAAAAAATTAATTTTTTGGCAAGCCCTTTTGGGCAAGAATCGCCCTCCGTACTACCGCGCGGGGGCCCTATCGAAAGGCGCGGTACTGTTGAACAGTACCGCGCTGTAACCCCAAAATGAGGCGCGGCACTGTGGACTGCCGCGCGGTAGGGTGTCCTCCAGGCACGGCACGTGCGAATTTTAAGTTCAAAAAATCAAATTTTCTCCAATTTTTTGCTGGAAGTAAGTTGTTAAATAGTTACTAATTGCTTTGTTTGCCTTTTTGCAGGGATTTGCAACTTATTTGGAGCAAAATGGTGAGTTGGAAAGAGAGGGAGCACGAAGCGAATGATTTTGCAGCCGAAAATGACTTACCAACCGTGACCGCATTGCGAGAATGTGGTTTGCTAAAGTTTTTCAAGACCAAAGGGATCCGCCAGCAGCCTAAACTCCTTACTCACCTTATCCAATTGTGGGAGCCTGACACTCAAGCTTTCCGAGTGGGAGAGCATGTGCTTGAAATCCAACTTGAGGATATTTACTTCCTCACGGGCCTCTCAAAGAGAGGGGCCCGGCCGAGCTTTACCGGGTACACCGCTTCAGAATCAAGCACAGATGATTTAATTGCTCGATATTGCCAGGCAGGTTCGAGTAAGAAAAGTGGGAAGGTGGCCATAAAAGAGGTCACAAATATTCCTTTAAAAACCTTGCTATTCACTATCACGCGTGCAGCGGGAAGCGTGAGTCCACATCAGGCATCCCGCACGCAGGTGAATCTCGCAGCAGAGTGCATGGGAGGAACAGTTTTCAACTGGTGTGATGCAATGTTGTCCAATCTGAAGGAACAGGTGCACAAGTGTAGGACTGGGAAAAATACCCAGTTTGGCTATGGGAGCATCCTGGTCACTTTCTTTCTGGAGAGGGTGCCACTACTGCACCCACAGATATCTATGCCCCCTCGTCCACCTACTGAGCCATGGATGGCTCGATGGAGTGACTATGCTGGACGCCTCGGGGGACCTCAGCGGCTAGCCTTTGGAGAGGACTTTTTCTCTTGGCTAGAGGAGCAGATAGTCATGATTGACGACTATCCCTATTCAGGGGTAGATTTCCGTGAGGATATCGACTTGGCATTGCCGGAGGACGATGACTGGGACAACTCTGGTATGACCTTCATGGATATGTGTTTTTTCTTTTTTTTTTTTGAATATTTTAATTTTTATTGCTTTTTTAGAATGTGTAAAAGATGCCTAATATATACTCGCATGCATGTTGCAGACCGTGGACCACAGAGGCTAGCTGGATACTCTCCACTACGTCGTGGCGGTGTGGATCGTCAAGCTGCTCCTGACGAAGAGGAAGATGAAGACGAGGCAGGAGGCGTGCGGGATATTGAGAGGAACCTGCAGGGATTGACCCATGGCATCCCTGCTATGCGGATGGATGATGTCCCTTACCACCTTCAGCGGCATACTGTGGGTGTTCCCGGTCGTATCAGTCGACTTCTTCGCAGGGTAGTTCGGGCTGTGGTGTGTTACCACCAGCAGCGGGAGGAGTCCGATGAGGGACATGATAGGTCTCCTAGGTCTCCATAGATGGTCCTTTGATCTTTTTGCGGCATGTATGCGATATGTAGGCCTTGAGGGCCAATTTTTTGTATATGGGATTTGATCCCCAATTTTGTCTTCGACACAAACTTTATGTATTTTGGAAAAAACACTTTTATATACAGTGATATGGACCTATTTATGATCTAAATATTTACAATGACTTGTGCATTTTATTTTTTATGATGTTTCTATGTATGGGCAAGATGCCAATCCAAAATGTAATTAGCCAATGAATCGGCAATACAATTGAATTCTCTCGGTATGTGTTGATATGTGATAAAATCAAATAACCGTTCCAAGAGGCGTACTCTTCGAAATAAACGAATTAATGTAGGATCGCGAACTGTGTAAACACGGTTTAGATGAGAAACCACGAGTTGGGAGTCTAAAAAGACCGATAAGGAGTCAATCCCGAGTGAAGCAACCTCTGTCAAGAGACCAATGACTGCATGGTACTCCGCGATATTGTTGGTTGCAGGACCTAAACAATTGGCTCCTGAAGAAATCAACTTGCCAGTGGGGGAATAAATCACCCATGCTGCGGAAGCGAGATTCCGGGTATGTCGGCTTGCACCGTCGACGAACCCAAAGTAGGCTGACATCTGCGCATAAAGTCACGAGTCAACGTAAGAGTAGATACATAAGGTCCATGCGCACACTAAACAGAAAGCAAAAAGCAAACTAAGTACATTATGTACAACAAGTAACCCGCGTAGGGTAACCTCACGCGTAGAAACGCTTGAGGTATAGCCCATTGCGGGGCCGTGCCAATGGCGTACCATCACAATCGACTAGTTCATAGGCTCCTTTTTCTAAGACGCGTTTTACAATGAAGGGGCCGTACCACATAGATTCAAGTTTACCTTTTCCAAGCTTATCATGCATCTGATCATATGTAAGTACGAGGTCACCCTCATTGAAGATCCGAGGTTGAACGGATTTGTCGTATTGAGCTTTGACGCGTTTTTTGTGAGCTTCATTAGCCAAAGCAGTGTCGCGGAGGGTTTCATCTAGCTTGGCTAGGTATAGAAACCGTTCTTCTTCGGAAGTAGTGTGTGGAAGTAGCTCTATGACTATCTTGAGTGATGGAATTTCACATTCAATCGGGAGAATGGCTTCTAGGCCGTACACCAGTTGAAATGGTGTAAACCCAGTAGCACTTTTCACTGAGGTTCGGTATGCCCACAGTGCTGAGAACAGAGCTGAGTGCCAATTGGATTTTTGGGTACCCACAATGCGTTGAATCATTCGTTTCAGGACTTTATTAATGGCTTCAACTTGGCCATTGGCTTGTGGGTAATACGGGGTTGAGTTTTCGTGGCGAAAACCCAGTTTGGCACTTAGTTCTTCGATCATATGGTTCCTGAAATGGGAACCATGATCGGTCACAATAGACTGTGGGACACCGAATCTGGCTATGATATGATTGAATATGAACTGCGCTGCTGTTTTGCCGTCTTCAGCATATGTAGGCATCGCTTCAGCCCATTTTGTAAAATAGTCGACAGCTACTATGACATAGCTATGCCCCCCGGCTGAAGTGGGCTTACAGTGCATAAAATCGATGCCCCATTTGGAGAAGGGGCCGACGGCAATGACAGGGTGGAGTGGAGCTGGATGCGAGCGTGCTTTGCTATGAAAGAATTGACATGGCGGACACTTCTTGACTGTTTCAATGCAGTCTTTGAAAATTGAGGGCCAGAAGTATCCTGCTCGCAGTATTTTCTGGGCCGTAGCCATCCCAGAGAGATGACCACCACATGCTCCAGCCTGGCAGTCATTGAGAACACGTTCCGCCTCATCTAAGGTCAAACAGCGTCGAAGGACGGTGTCGACACCACGTCGATACAGAGTATCGTTCACTATAAGGTAGTATTTTGCGTGATGTCTGATACGTCGTCGTTCATCGCGGGTGAGGTCGGGACGGAAGCGTTGGGTTTGGAAATATAAGAGAATATCCCCATACCACGGATTAGACGTGCTAATGAGGAACAATGATTCATCGGGGAGAGAATCAATGGGATCGGATTGCTCAGTAGCACGGGGCAGGTTACAAATTAACTCGGCAAAGACCAGAGATTTCTTAGACTTGGCTTTGACAAATTCCAAGTCAAACTCTTGGAGGATGACAATCCAACGGGAGTACTTGCCCCCAAGCACTTGTCGTGTGAGGATATAGTACATTGGATTGAAATCAGCGATGACGGTGGTCCGGCGGAGTAAGATGTAATGACGGAATCTCTGGACAGCAAATACTGTTGCCAGAGCCAGTTTTTCAATATGTGAGTAGCGAGTTTCAGAGTCAAGAAGACTCTTGCTGAGATAGTACACCACATGTTCTATGCCGTTGTGGTCTTCCTGGACTAACACCATACCAATGGTGGAAATCGAGGCTGCGAGATAAAGGATATAGTCCTGTGTGTAATTGGGGGGTTGAATCACAGGATCTTTGGTTAAGGCTGCCTTTAAATTGTCAAAGGAGCGTTGGGCTTCGTCATCCCATATGAAGGGAACATTCTTCTTGAGAAGCCGCATGTAGCCTTTTGTTATCTCGGACAGATTGCAGATAAAACGGCGTAGAAAGTTTGCATGCCCTTGCAAACATTGAAGTTCTGGAATATTGGTAGGTGAAGGCAGGGCTATGATAGCTGCTACCTTTGCGGGATCTAGACGTATCCCGTCTTTGGAGACTATGAAGCCCAACAGTTTTCCAGCTTCTACACAGAAGACGCACTTATGCGGGTTCAAACGTATATTGTAGCGCCTGCACCTTTTGAAAATGGCACTCAAGTGATCTGGATGTTCTTCCCGAGTTCGAGAGTGAGCGGGAAGGTCATCGAGATATGGCTCTACGATATGTTTGATGTCATGGAATGCGTAGGACATCGCCCGTTGGAAAGTTGCCCCGACATTTTTGAGGCCAAAAGGTAACTTTCGATATGCAAAGATCCCCCAAGGGCAGATAAATGCCGTTTTGTGCTGGTCGGTTGGGAGGATATCGATCTGATTATAGCCAGAGAAGCCATCCATAAATGAAAAGATAACACTTACGGCACAGTTATCGATGATCTGGTCGATAAACGGAGTTGGGTAGTTGTCCTTGGGACAAGCTTTGTTCAAATCACGGTAATCAACACAGACTCTAATCGTTCCCTGTTTCTTGGCTACGGGAACGATGTTGGATACCCATTCTGCCAATGGGACAGGATAGATAAAACCAGCACGCAAAATTTTTTCAACTTCTGCTTTAATGGCGGCTGCCTTACGAGGATGGACGGGTCGAAGCTTTTGCCGAACAGGTCGGGCGCCAGGGAAAGTTGGAATTTCGTGGACCACAATCGACGGGTCAATCCCTGGCATCTCTTCATAACTCCAAGCAAAAACATCGCGGAAAGTTTTAAAGTAGGCATTATAGAACTCCGTTTCGAGAGGAGTGCATGTTTTGCCAATGTGTACGTTTTCCACGATACCAGGCTTTACTGAGATATCGATGGGAGTGGTTGCCATAAGGTTGGCCAAGTTGCCTTCAGAAAATACTTCGTCGAGGGAAGTAGGGAATTTGGTTTGAACCATCCCAAGTGAAGCACTGGATTTGGTATCGGGCTCAAGTGACTGAATGGTGGGGAATGAAGATCGATGATGAAAATCTCCCCATGGTGGCTCATTACCGCACATCACCTCTATGATTGATTCGTCAGTAGGAAAAATCAAGTTGAGAGGATCAAATAATGGTGGGTGGGTATGAGTTTCAGTCGAGAGCTGTGCCACTGTGTGATCAGTAGAACAGTCGACCCAATCTGTGGCTGATTGGATCGCGTCATATGCTGCAAGGTTTCTGTTCAAAGGCATGGAATTTCCATAGCCTTGGATCTGAGTAGGACTCAGAATCACCCATGAATCATCGGAAGGGGTGACATGCGACGAAATCATGTTGACTGGTTGAAGATGGGTTCCCAGCTCTGGAAAAACTCCAATGAGGGATGAATCCTTCATGAGACCAACACCTATGTCTTGGAACCGGTACCGGGGTTGATCCAATAATGGGATGGTATTGGTGGAGTTCGGATGGGAGTCTGGGATACAGTAATCCAGTTGATCAATAGTGACAATTTTCCCTTCATGAGGAAATTGTACAATCCGGAAGACTGTAGATGCTATGGCGGTCATGGCATAGAACCAGTTCCGACCAAGTAGGAGATTATAATCCAAAGGTGCATCTACGACTTCGATGTGTACGGATACTGTTTTGCCCCCCAGTTCAACACTGATTGAGGGAATGAGTCCGTATGGTTGAAAACCATGTCCATCAAACGCCCTAAGAGTAGTGGGAGAAGTTGTGACTTCGGGTGAGCCTAAGGCTCTCCAGCAGTTCAAAGACATAATTGACGTGGAAGCACCCTCATCTAACACAGTGCGGTGGATAACATTTCCACGGATTTTCGTATGCACCTGGAAGGCTAACTGGTGAGAAAGCCTAGGTTTAGCGTGCTCCAAGTTAAACATGATGGAGTTTGAAGTATCTGGGTCCAGTGCCCCCAGTGCTGAAAGTAGGGTTCTACGCTGCGTGGGGTAGTGTTGGAGAACCTCGAGAGTTGACATAGCGCAAGGTGCTTGAGCCAAATCTTCAACAATGTTGTAGTTTTGGGCAGCTCGCGCATTCGGGTTGAATGTCGCCTTTCGTATGGTGCCCTTGGGTGGGCGTAGCACTGTATCCATAAGTGGTCTCTCAATATGGAGATGACCGTTAGGGGGGGGGATAGGAATCGGATCTTCAACAGGAGATTTGCCTTTGGCTATCTCCGATTGTTTGTTTGAACTTGGAGGATTGTCATACGTCTTTGAACGAGTGGTGATATTAATCTCCTCATTACTTGTCATTAGGATTTCACGGTTTGTGGACGTCTCTCCACGGGAAGGGTTAGTCGGGTTGCCCCCTTGTGGGGATTCTTGGGCAACCATTTGCTGTTGCTGTTGGGGGAAAGGGTCAGTTAGCACTGCCGGTCGAGAGGATCCTTTAACGAACTTATGGACCTCGTCCTTGTAGGGACAGTCACGCGTATAATGATCATCTTGACAAATCAAGCAGGGAAACTTAGCTTTCCGACGTGGTTTCTGGTCATTCTGGGTAGGTTGTGGCTTGGGGTTCTCCTGCTGGTTCTTCTTGGGTTTACCACGATTGTTTTTCTTCTTTCCTTCGGATGGTTGTGATGTAGAGTGGAATGCATTCACTTCGGAGGAGACAGCAGGAGAGGTGGAATCTTTTGAAGCGGCCTGGGTTAAAGCGGGGGAAGCAGAAGCTTGTTGCCCCGTCGAGTTGGTAGCAGGCTGAGCCTTGACTGAACCAACGATACCATCAATGGGTGGTTCAGTAGTAGGCTTTGTAGGATCAGTGTGAACGCGGGAGGCATGTGGAAGAAGTTCATGTAAAGTACCGGATTGAGTATATACTAAATCCATGTATTGTGCTGCCGAGATGGCTTGTTCTTCTGTAACCGGTCCGCGCATAGCAATATCTCTGGCTATGGGAGGCAAAAAGGATTTTGTAAACCAATCAGCAAGTAGCTGATCCGGAATAGGTGCCTTTATTAGCCTACGGCGTCTTTGCCACTCATGGATGTGATCCGAAATATGTGTAGAAGTGGTTTGACATAGTGAAGTTAGCAGTTCTGTTCCAGTCTCATACCGGATGGGAAGCTGGAAATGTGTCAAAAACTGCATAGCCAAAGTGTTGAAATCACGAAAAGAGTGTTGTGGCAGCTCGATATACCATTTTGCTGCCGTTCCGGTGAGCGTGCGTTGGAAGAGCCGAAGTTGGATGGAATCATCCATCAAGGAGTTGGATGAACACCAAAGATGGAAGGTCATCACGTGGTTCTTGGGGTCTTCCCCGTGTTTGGCATCGAACTTAGGAATGTCCGATGGTAGTTTGGCTGGGAAGTGGGTTCTCAGCAAAAGGTTGTCCTCCAACTGGTTGGGTTGATGGCCCACCAGTTGGAGGTTGTTGACTTGGAACAGGGTTCCCAACAAAAGATTGTCCACCAACTGGTTGGGTTGATGGCCCACCAGGGGGAATTTGGTAACTAGAGTTGGGGACCACTGTAGTCGGTTGTCCACCTCTTGAGATAGTGTAAATGGTGGCTGAGGGTGATCCTCCGGTCCAACCAGAAGATCCAGCAGTGTGACTAGGTGTTCTTCCGCCGCTAGCCAAATATGATAGCATGGATTGGCCAACGGCGCCAAAAGTGCCGATTTGCGGAGGAGGTCGTCCATATTGGACAGGTGAGGACGGAGAAAAAACTGGGTTATCCCTCATAGAATGTGCACCAAACATAGGTGATGACAGCAAATGTGGGGAATTTAGCCCAGGGGTATCGGCGTCGTCCATAACGTGTTCAATGATAGAAGGACCAACGAGAACTGGGTCCGAGTTCATATCCTGAAAAAGATTTTGGGGATCCGGCAGGAACCTAGGGATAGTAAAGTCCGAAGGTCCTGAGCCGTCTGCAAAGGAGTGATGAAATTCTGTGCTAGACGGGACGTTGGGATCCCTATAGTCAGAAGGACGAGAAATAGGGGGGTATCTAGACGCTGTCGAAAGGATTTGCTCTGTGCTGCGTCTAAATTGTGTCGATGCTAACGGAGAGTTCGCTAGGCTAACCATACTAGACTGGATGGAAGCCATGATTTTGTGTCCCGGTGGGAGGTTGGGTAGATGTAAAGTGCGAGGTACGTTGCTAGAAGAACTTGTCTCCTGAGGATGAACACTGGGTGACGTAGTAATAACATGCGGAAGTTCCGTCTGGGAAGTGATGAAGCCATAATCAGGTTCAAAAGGTGTGTCAGGTAGACGAGTATCTTCAATGATCTCAATGTATCCGCCTGGGACTGAAATTAAGCCAGGTATGTCCTGGTCGGACCCTTCTGTGGTGCCAATAGATCCGTCTATATCATCGTGAAAAGTGTCTGATGGACGAGAAGTGTTGGCATCTGGTAGAAGGATGACCTCTGGTCTAGTACTCTGGGTCGTGCTAGGTTCAGCTGCTGTAACTGTGCCCACTGTTACAGATAAATCTGGAATGACAGTGGGTGAGGTGACAATGGAAGTCTCAGACATGCTAGTGGTTACAGAAGCTGCAATAGATTCTGAGACTGTGCTGTGTGTGGCAATTACGGGCATAACTGAAGATGTTGTACGTATCGGCGGTGGGATGTTGCCTCGACCAGCACCGCGGCCAGGAGGAGCAGGAATGCATGATGCAGGCGGACCAGTAGTCCGTGGCGGTGGTGGTGGTGGAGGGCTCTGGCCCTGTTGTCTTCGTGATCTTCGTGGTAGATCCGACATGATGACAGGAAAATGAAAATCGGGGGCAGTACCGTAAACAAAGAACTCAAAAAATCTAATGCAGCCGAGTGTGCAAAAGAGGAGCTAGAAAAAGCAAGGCTCACAGGCCAAAAAAGCAAGCTCTAAAATCTATACTGAGACCGGTGTCTCAATAAGCGAGCTGATCAACAAAAATGGCCAGAATGCCAACAAGCAGTCCCTATAAAGAAAAAATGACCCTCTACAAAGATGAGATAGCAAGCAAACTCCTAACTAAGGGCTGGAGACCTCAACAGGCTGTATCCTTCGCAAGGTGATGAAATCCAAGTCGAACAATACAACATGAGAGACCGATATAAGAAGGATATCCCTCTACCGAAAGGGATCCTGGGTAAAAGATCCCTAGTAGAATAGATACTAAGCCACCTCGTTCATGACACGTCGGAAAAGGTTTTGGGCACTTCAGCCTTCCGAAGAAGACAGCGATCGATGTTTCCTTAGGGCTAAGTGGAGTGCGGTATTCCACAGAGTCCATCCGGTTCTCAATCTCGCGGCCGTTTAACCCATGAAAGTTGGAAACAGTCAGGAGGCCCCTCCACAAACTGGCTGTGACCGTGTCAATAAGTACTAGAGGATTTTAGTTCCCTAAAGACAATGACTATGTCTCAGATGAAAATGATAAGGGGGAATTATTTTGATGCCTATCCCCGGTGTCCTACCTAACTACCAAATTCTTTTGATTTCCTCAAGTGAGGTTAAAGTTGGTTTAATTAGGGTGATTAATTTTAGTGGCTGTCTTTACTCAATTGGGTAGTGGACGTGAAACTTGATGGTGTTATGACGACTCAAACCATGCAAATGAGAATGAATCACAAACAAGCCTTTGTCTTCGATGAAATCTAGCTAAGGTAAAGATAGAGGTTCTTCGATCAAATATGCATAACAATTTTCACAAGCAATCAAAGTAAAAGATTTTTCTTTTCTTTTCAATTTATAAACAAAGCCAAACTGAAGTAAACACTCTTTTCAATGCACTGATTTTACAATCTACAATGCTTCTATAATGAGAATTTCTATGGCAAAATTAATGGTTCATTTCCCTATGCAAAATACCACTAGACTTTTTCAATTTAAACAACAAAATTTGCTCTCAACCAATGATCTTTTTAATTTACTGAAAATGATAATGACAATATGACTGTAAAAACTACAGTATTCAGTAACAGAGGACAGTGGTGTTGAGTTGGTTGTGGGGAAAAAATCAAGTCAATGCAATCAGATTGAAAAATGACCAATATGTCAAAAGTGCCACTTAATTCAATCAATCAATCAAGCTCACAAACTAGGTAATAAGCATACCATACAGACTGGAAACTAACTAGGATGCTAACAGGCAACAGTAAAGACTATCCAAGGCAGAGAGAAACTCAGGAAACCAAGCAAAAATAAAAAAAATTTAAACACTTGCAGACACTACCGCGTGCTATAGTCTGGCTGAAGCGCGGCACTGTGTAAGTACCGCTCTGGTACTAAGGCAGAGGGCGCGGTACTACCGCGCTGGAATCAGTTATAAGGGTGCGGTACTGTGGCAAGGGAAAGAAAAAGCGCAACTTGAGAAGAAAAAGTAAGATTTTCAGGGTTGTTGCTAACCCAGGGGACTCAGTAATTAAACAGGGAGATAAATACTGCGAGGAGGGGTGATTAAGGGTCAAAAAGGGACCAAGATTCAAACTGGTTTGAAGTGCAACAAAAACTCACAATTCAAAGATAAATGACTGTGAATTGAATCAATCAAGCAGTAATCAAACCCAGCGGAGTCGCCATTCTTGTTATGTAGAATTTTGTCCTACGGATAAGCCAAAACTCTCTTAACTTTAAAGTAGACTTTAAACTAACTCTAAAGCAAGAAACAAGTAAAAACAAATGCTACCTTGAATCCCTAGATCTAACAAACATCTCAGGATTAAAATGCTGAAGAGAATAGAAGGAGTTTAACTGACCTTCTATCCAAACGCTTGTTTTTGGTCTCTGCTCCAAGCTCCAAGCCCTCACAAGTGAACCTGTCAAAATGGAACCAAGACACAAGAATGCACTATTCTCTAGCAACTTGAAACATGAGTTAGGATCTAAATCTATGAAAGATACAAATCATATCATTAAAACAAGATTAACACAAATGATTTGGGAAAACAAGACAAGTTATTCCATTACAACTTGAAGAATACTTACAAAAGGTGCTTGATGCCCAAGCCAATCCTTCAGCTCCAAGTATCTTCTCCTCTAGCTATCTCCACAATGCTGCAAGACCATAAGTTTGGTGCTCTCAAGAGTCCTCCCTTTTTCCAATGGCATGCCTCTCTTTTATAGTGAATGGTGAGGTTAACCAACAAGAGAGATGGGTGGATCTAAGGAGAGATAAGTGGATCAGGGTTTCTAATCGAAGGAGATGAGTTGAGATCGAATCAAGGACCCCAATCTTCCATTATCTTCGAAAATCCAAAATCCCACGAGCCAAGGGAAAAAAGCTATTAAAAGAGTACCGCGTTTTGCAAAGACTGCAGAACGCGGCACTGCCGCGCTTTGGGAAAATAGCAGAACGCGGTAGTGTCTAGTGCCGCGTTTTGTCAAGATGGCAATGCGCGGTAGTGTATGTGAGTAAAGCCTAAGGTGGGTCAAAACTTGCCAGGGTGGATTCACCTTCAAGGTTGACTCATCATCTGTCTCTTCTGGATGGTTTAAAACAGTAGGGGAAGTGTCGTCAACTTGTTTCGTGATGGGGATGCGACACTGTGAAATATAGAGGTATAACAATCCATTAATCCTGACATTGTTGAAAACATCAATATAGGTGCAGATTCCTCTCTAGAGGAAATCGTACATTATACTCCTCTATTTAAAAAGTTTCGCGATGTGTTTGCTTGGTCTTACGAAGAAATGTCAGGCATCGAACCCAGCATAGTTGAACACGAGATAACAACCTATGATAATGTTAAATCAGTGCAACATAAGCCACATCCGGTCAATCCTAAAAAATTAGTTGCCATCAAAGTAGAAGTTTAAAAATATTGAAAATTGGCTTCATATACCCTGTTCCTTTGACTGAATGGGTATCCAATCCCGTTCCTGTTGATAAAAAACAAGGAACTATCTAGGTATGGACTGATTTTAGGGATCTAAATTTGGCTTGTCCCAAAGATAACTATCCCACACCCTTCATTGATTAAATTATAGAAGAGTGTGATGGGAATGGAATATTTTCATTGATGGATGGATTCTCTAGTTACAACCAGATACCGATAAGAAATGAATATTAGCATAAAAAAGATTTCATATGGTATTAGTACAAGAAAACGAATCATCACAAGAACATGTTATTTACTATCTTAGTAAGGGAATTGCAGGTCCTGAATTGAGGTATTCCCCGGTTGAAAAGTTGTCCTTGGAAGCAATTCATAATGTCCAAAGACTTAGGCACTATATAATTCCAAGATAAATGACCATGATGGTTGAAATGAACCCCTTGAAACAAATTTTGTCCCACCATATCATTGGTGGAAAATATTCAAAATGGATATTAATTTTTCAAGAATTCGATCTTGAGTTCATAAACGCTAAAGCCAAGAAGTCGTTGGCATTTGTAGAACTAATGTTTGAGTTTCCTTGTTATAAATAGGATACTATATGTGTTGAATCCTAGGCGGATGAAGATGTATTCCTCATTGCAACATCAGATCCTTGGTATGGAAAATTCATCACATATCTCCAAACCCAAAGGATTGATCCTCGATTGTCTAGCATTGAATGACATCACATTCGACACCAAGCACAAAGATACCTCATCATAGAATATAATTTGTATCGTCGAGGAGTAGACATGATATTAATACATTGTTTAATACAGGAAGAAGATGAACAAGTTTTAAATGATTTCCATGATGGGGCATGTAAAATTAGTCACAACAGATCTATTGAACAAGTAAATCAATCACAATAATGTAAAACAAATTGGAGTAGAAACTATGCAAGAGAGATGCATCAGTGCTCTATAACTCAGAATAGTGAGAATACAATACGATACTATAACAATGAATGAGCAATTCAAACTAGCCAAGGAGGTCATTCGAATATACTGCATGGAATAGATTGGCTCCAACTAGGAGTCCTCATCATCAATCAGTGGTGGTCATCAATGCACAAGTAACTATCAGCCATGTGTCAAACTGACTCTAACTAAGTGTAATAAGTGTAACTGATGGTTATGGCACTAATGTAGGGAAGGAGGCTCAGTGGAGGGCGCATGAGGAGCTAACTGGAGTCAGAATAGGCAGTCTAATCTCACTAGAGGTCCATCGGAGTGATAACAACAGTTAGGAGTCAGTCTAGCCTTAAATCAAGGAAAGACAACTAACTAACTGAAGTGAACTAGAGTGGTAGGTGAGAAAAGGTGCCCTTCTCAAGTGGTAGGTGCATGTTGGGCACACTAAGCACTAGGAGGGCTAAAAATGAGTGGAAAGAAGCTCCCGGGTGCTGGCAGACTAGGGACTAGGTGTTGGAGGCATCAAATTGGTGACTGGGCTGCATGCATGCATGCAAAGTACATAACTGAATGATGAGATATCCTAACATCCCCCCTCAAGCTATAATATGATGTAAAAAATAAAATGTAGGGCCCTAGTTACTGAGACCAAAGGTCACCCCAATACAATAATCCAAATAATGCTTAAAATAAGCTGAGGAAAGAGGGAAAACCCAATGGGAAGAAATACCCCCCCCTCAAGCTAAAAATAAAATGGATCTAATCTATCTCCACCATGATGGAACCTACCCCCAACAGTGAATGGAGATAATAGAACTTCTTCTCAATGAATCTCTTGGTGAAGATGTTTGCAATTTCCTCATTAGTAGGGCAATATTGCAGAATGATGGTGCGATCATGCACAAGCTCTCGGATATAGTGCATGTGAATCTCAATGTGCTTGGTACTTTTCCACTGAAATGGATCTGTGGAGATATTAATACCACTTTGATTGTCACAAAATATGACAGTCGAAGTAGTGCTACCAAAATCAAACTTGGAAAGAATACCCTGCAACCAAACTGCCTGAATGCAGGCATTGACTGCCCCTCGATACTCTGCCTCTGCTGAAGAAAGTGCAACGGCTGCCTGCTTTTTGCTTGACCAGCAAATAGGGCCATGGAAAATCAAGAAAACATATCCGTAACTGGACTTCCGATCAATGTTATCACCCGCCCAATCTGAATCAATGAAACCAATGAAATCTAGCTCAGAATCGGCAGCATAGTGTATGCCAAAATGTCTCGTACCTTGCACATACTGCAAGATCCTTTTGGATGCCCGCCAATGAAGGTCATGGGGATGCTGTATATACCTTGATACAACACTCACGGCATAAGAAATATTAGGCCTTGAGTGTGTCAAGTATAGTAGTGAACCAATCAACTGTCGATACATAGTGCAATCTGCAAACAGTGTAGAATTTCCCTCCTCAAGACTGATTCCTGAGAGGAATGGGAATGGAGCTGCCTTACATTCTTCCATATTAAATTTTAATAGAAGTTCTGAAGCATACATTTTTTGAGATAATGTGATCCCATCAAAATTTTGAGCTATCTCCAAGCCCAAAAATTGCTTCAACAAGCCCAAATCGCTCATGTCAAAAGCTAGATTTAAGGTAGTTTTTAACTTGTTGATTATAAGGAGAGTGATACCAGTAATGAGAAGATCATCAACATAAAGAAAAAAAATCGGAAAATTACCTTTAACTTGCTGTAGATACACATTCGGATCAGATTTGCATCTTTTGAAATTCTGAGAAAGAAGGAAGGAGTCCATCCTTGCATACCAAGCTCTTGGGGCCTGTTTCAATCCATACAAAGATTTATTCAATCTGCAAACTAATGATGGATATGATATGTATCCTTTTCGCTGCTTCATATATACTTCTTCATTGAGATCTCCATGTAAAAAATCACTCTTCACATCCATAGGGTGCACTTCCCAGTGTTTGGATGCGGAAATAGCCAAAACTAGGTGGATGGAATCCATCTTTGCAACCGGTGCAAAAGTCTCAGTGTAGTCCACTCCTTGGACTTGAGAGAAACCTTTTGCCACCAGCCTAGATTTTTATTTTCTGATAGAGCCATCAGAAGCAACCTTCGTGTGGTAGACCCACTTACATTGGACTAATTTTCTTCTAGGTGGAAGAAAAACTAGCTCCCATGTATTGTTCTTTTGAAGAGAACTGTACTCTTCATCCATGGCGGTTTTCCATCTTGGGTCTCAGTGGGCATGATAGTATGATTTTGGATCTGAACCAATAATCAAATAAAATTTCTTAGATAATAATGGATCATAAAAAGAATGAGCCATACCTGCTCTTTGAAAGTCTGCTCTTGTTCTCCTTGGATCAGCAGGATTTCCAATGTTTGGAGCAGTAGATTGTAGAGTGTTTTGGGCCCACTTTGGTAACTGAAGAGGATCATTATGGTTGGATTCTGAACTTGATATTTCATGGCCATCAAAGTCTGATAAAATATCAGAGATATCAGATCCAATTCTTTCTTCATCTTCTCTTGAATCTTCTTCTTGTAGAGACTGGGGATCGACAGTGTTTTCCTCGACTAGTTTCACATCTTGAAGCGATTCTTCAAACTTCACACTTCGCTCTATGAATATATTTTTGGATCTGATATTCATGAGTTTATATGCCTTTTATTATTCTCCATATCCTATTAGGATGTATTCAGTACTTTGTGGATCCAAAGCTTTTCACTTTTCAAAAGGAATTCTAGCCCATGCAATGGAGCCAAAAACCCTCAAATTGGACACATCCGATTTGTGACCAGTGAATGCGTTGAAAGGAGTTTTACCTTTCACAGATGAATGTGGAACTCGCACTCCTTTTCATTTGGTTTATGGAGAAGAAGCAATGTTGTCGATTGAATGAAAAATAACATTTTTAAAACTAGTAGTCGAAATCCTCCCTAACACTTCTGTAGAAGAAGAAATGCTTCTCCATATTCATTCTATCGATGAAACTAGAATGGAGGTTTCTCTAAATGTAGAAGCACACAAGAAAATGGATAAAACGCAATATGAAAAATCGGCCCGTCCTCGAGTCTTTTCTGAAGATGATTTGGTTTTAGTTTATGACCAAGAACAAGACAAAATAGGAAAAGGGAAATTTGTACCAAGATGGTTCGGCCCACTTGTTGTCAAAACTGTGTTAAAATGGGGTGCTTATGGATTGATCAATTATGATGGGGAACATATGTCGGAGATAATAAATGGTCTCTATATGAATAAATACTTCAGGTAGGCATTGATTCCTCGCAACACTTGTTGTATTATGTTGTATTCTTTGTATAGATTTTTTGCACTTTAGTTGTTTCGAGCACAGACTTATCTTGATTGGCATTGTCACTTTGGAAGATGGAACAAGAAACCTTCACATATTTGGGATATGTTGATGGCGCCAACCGTAGTTATCGAAACATTGCTTCCACCACAGGGGTGATTTTCACACCTAATGACGAATATTTAAGTTCAGGAGGAATTTTTCTCAGATCTGCAACCAACAATGTTGCAGAATATAGCGCAGTCATTAAGCTTCTTGTCGAGGCTATCACCCTTGGCATCCAACGAATAATCTTCAAACTGGACTCAGAATTAGTTGTATCTCAGTTAAATGGTCAATATCAGTTCGAAATCCTAAACTATTTATAAATTTTCTAGGAGTAAATCTTTTAGAATGTTAGATTGAGTTCATTGAATACATTCATGTTCTTAGAAGTCTGAATAGTTTGGATGATTCCTTAGCCAACTACGTACTTGATTAGCATCTAAGTCATTAATACCATTCCGAAAATAAGAAAGCATGTACATTATTCATGGCAATTTAATTGAACATATCATTTAAGGACATAACTAAAATCTCAAATAACTAGCTTACATCATAAACCAAAAAGTGTGTTTAGGTTATAGACATTTTGGATAGTAACTTTGCACACATAAAAAAAAATAGTGTACAAAAAAATCCTTTTGTATCTTTTTCTTCAAGATAAAATCCAAATTTTTTTATAAAAGCAATGAAAATATTTGGAAAATTCAAAATAAATATTTGAAACTATTTCAAATTTCTTGGTCCGACATGAAGACTCACCTATAAATGGAAGATCACTGAATAATTGTTAGGAACCCATGTCAAACCTTCTATTTACTTTGTTAGTATATTGTTGTTGGACGCATATGCTTTGTAAGTCGTCCCGTAGTATTTGTTGATCCATAGTTTGTATTATTATTGTTGGACGCATATGCTTTGTAAGTCGTCCCATGGTAATTGTTGATCCATAGTTTGTATTGCCCCATGGTTTGTATTGACACATGGTATTGGTGCCTAGACTTAGTATATAAGTTTGTGTTGAGACCAATGAAGGTACCGTGAAGTTATTTGTATTAAGCTTGCTCAAAGGAGGTTGCCCCCTCAGAGTGGCCTGCGATCAATAAAAGCGATTCTGAGTTCTGTTATTTCTGCTATATCGCGTATTCTCATTAATTAATTGTTGCAGGTTCTTCACAATAATGGTTCACAGCTTCTAGAAATCCATGCTGAAAGGAGATGCTTCCTCTCATCCATCAGCTACACCTACAAGGAATATGGTAAAAAATGAGTGTTTTACTTATCTTTTATTCATACATATATAACCAAATCCTTGTGAATGATAGGATGATGCATCATTCTTCAATTTTGGCTATCTTTCTTACATATTAAATGCACATTTGAACCGATTTCTGATTAAACAATTGGGTAGTGAAATGGGTTTGATCATAGGACTTGGATACATTGACAGTTCGAACTATTCGATTCAAGTAGTTGGGGATAGACCATGATTCATGGTGATATATGATTTTGACATTTTTTCACAAAGATTCAGCATGAAATAAACCTCATTGACCCATTCCTACTTGGCCATTATACAAAATTGGATAAACTCAGTTACATGGTAATATTTCACCTTCCGTCGACACCTAATCCTGCTTCAGATAACCTACCCATAGAGGGAACATCTGTAAGAGTGTGCACAACTAGCCCATCCCTTGTTTGCAATATGGATCTTTTCCTTGCCCTGAATCGTGCCCTTGAAATATAGGAGTACCCCCATGCAACACTCGTTCCCTCCCATGTACTATAGCATTCTTTATTCTTTTTCGAGCTAATAAATGAAAAAGGAATAAAAATTAAAAACCACCAAAATACAAAAAGGGGGAGAATGGAATCATTTCATATTATATCCTTGAAGAAAATGGCAATAGTCAGTCCTTGTCGCCCTTGAACACAACACATAATTTGGTATCCGCTATCAGTACACCATCTACATTTTCCTTACGAAACTGTACCAGTATTAGGAGTAGATCTGTACCAATGGGTTATCCTTCCCATCACCAATGGATATTTCATTAATTCATCTGGCATTGGTGGATTTAATTAAGGTCAGTTACTTTGTCCTATGTTTCGAAGTGTCCTTTCAGCGTCGTGTTATGTGTTCAAGGGAAGTTCAAATAGTGTCGGACATTCCTCAAATATTCCTGACCAATCATGTCGGCCTTCCTTGTGCCAATATATAGTGTTGGATCTTGCAGTTCTACCAAATTATATCATACTATTGATCTGTGTTTTGTATCGGTTGATGTGGGATGCATTAATAACCTCCTTCCAATGGATCTATTCCTATCGACACCAAATCATCATCTAGGAAATGGATAAAGAAACCCAGGAGTACCTTGGATCCTGTAGTCATTAGTGGCAGGTTTTCTCACAAATGAAAGTGGGTATACATCAATGACCCTGATTATTTTATTCTACAAGTGTTCGACTTCAGAACATCTATTCACACTTGTTATTTTTTACTCAGTACCTTAGAGTCAATCATCATTATCATTGGGTCTCTTCGCATATGTTAATGATATACATCAATGATGTCATGTCACCAATTTTTCCAGTACCAAGGGCAGCAAAGAATCCACCAAACCCCTATGGACCCTAGTGAAGACCAAGGAATTAATTAATGAAAGGGGGGATAACATTAGCCTAGAAAATTATTAACTAGGAATAAAATGATCCTATAGTTGTTTAATTAATTAAATTAGGATGATGCAATTATTATTTTATATTTAAAATATTAATTATTATTTTTGGTGAGTTGGATGATGATAAGGACACCATGAGGGCGCATGGAGAGATAAGGATAGCCTTATGAGTTGTCACACCAAAGAAGAAAGTGGAGAAAAGTAGCACAAATAAATATGCCAAGCTAAAAGGAAAGAAACTGACAAAAGCAGGAAGGTGAGGAAAATAGAAACAACGAGAAAGCAAAGTAGGGCATAGTTTCCTAAAAGGACAAAATCCAAGACAATTTGAAAAGAAGGAAAATTCATGAAGAGCAGGAAGGGCGCACTTTCCAAAGAAGGATGAAAAACAATCAGTATGAAAAGTAGGAAACATTGGAAAATCCAGAAGGGTGCACTTTCCAAAGAAGGAGAAAGCAAGAAAGTTTGGAAAAGAAGGAAGTTTCCTACTCACTCAAGGAGGGCAAATTTGGAAGGGCTCTCACAAGTCACCAAGCACATTAAATTGCTCAATAGGTCATCAGGAATTTTATAAAAGAAGCGAAGCAAATCCTTTTCACAACTTTTGATCATTATTGAATTTGTGTGTGAGCACTTTAGCTTACCAAGGCAAGGAGATGTGCCCTAGCCAACCTATGGGTGATGTGCCCCATAGTTCCAGTTTCACTCTTCTGCACATGATCCATTGAAACCATTGATATCACATTCCAGATCTGATCCATCTATTTCATGTGAATATCCATCCTTTAGAAGTTGATGCAAAGATCCAGATTTCTTGAGGTTGTTCTGTAGCGTTTCACAGGAAAAGAGTAGTTAGTTAGAGAGCTTGCAAGAAGACACAAAAGTATAGTGTGCACCTCAAGGGAATCCATCAGCTCATATCCATCCTACATATCTGATACAGTAACCACACCTTCTCTTCTCATTCCTTTTTGTAATCTCCTTCTTCTATCATTGTAATAATTCAAGTATAAAGAATATCTATGATGTATGAGGCTATGCCATTTAATGTTTAAGCTTAATGAAGTCAGTATTATTTTTTGTTTCTGTACATAAAATATTAGAGCCCCATTAAATATAATAATATTAATTAAATATCATCCTTTGGTAGTTTGAGTCCTATCTTTCAAAGACTAGCTCAATGTACACTTTTTATTAACTAGTTTTCCAGTTTATGCATCATACAGAGCTCAAAGTAACTAATTATATTTATGATTTTTTTTTTTAAATCCCTTTAGAATCCATCCCCATCCAAAAATCATAGTTTTGTAACCCTCTCTGTCTTTTTGAGTCCTCAATAATCAAGACTAGCTCATTGGGCACCTGAAATTGACTAGTTTTACAGTTTGATCAATTAACAAGTATTTGTATGCCCAAATTCGATTATGTCAGTTGTTTTGGGTACTTGAGACATTGATTAAGACCATCCCACATTCATATTGTAAATCCAAGATCATCTCATTCCATTTGTAAGAGTTTGTAAAATTACTAGTTGAGCAATCCTACATAGCATTTTTCCTTTCTTTGCTCCCAAAATCAACCAGAACCTCCCAAATTATCAGAATAAATTGTCCAAAACATAATAATTAGTTTAATGTATTATATATTCCATTTTTTTACATTTAGGTGTAAGCACTGAGTTTAGTTTGCATATGCTTGCATTCCCAAGAAGCATCAAAGTTCACATCATCCTAGCTGTTGTTGAAATGTAAATGGCCCCAATACTTTGTGCATAGGACTCAATAGTTGGTCCTCAACTTGATACCTTTTTTGCTGCACATCCACCCATACATTTGGAAGATCCTAAACCTTACACAATCCTAACCCCCGGGGGGGAAATCCAATTGTGTCCAAGACTAGGTTTTTTGCAACTAGTTTGTCAACCAACTATGGTATAAGTTATTTCTTGTGTCAATGGATGTTTTTAATTCTGAAACTAAGATAATATCCTTGTTATAAGATCATTGATATTACAAATGAATGGTAATTAGATGATGTTTTATTATGCTCAACATCATTTTATTTATTCGCATGATATAAACTCATACTATCATCTGTTTGTATTGAATACTTTGGGAAAAAAAGTTGTATCACTCATTGATGCACTGCACGAGATGCTGTTAGGAACCTGTGTCAACCCTTCTCTTTACTTTGTTAGTATATTTTTGTTGGACGCATATGCTTTGTAGGTCGTCCCGTAATATTTGTTGATCCATAGTTTGTATTAGCCCATGGTATTGACCCATACTATTGGATGCATATGCTTTGTAAGTCGTCTCGTAGTATTATATGTCCCATGGTATTGAACCATAGTATTGGGCATGGACTTAGTATATAAGTGTGTGTTGAGGTCAATGAAGGTACCGTGAATTTATTTGTATTGAGATTGCTCAAATGAGGTTTCCCACTCAAAGTGGCCTGTGATCAATAAAAGTGATTCTAAGTTCTGTTATTTCTGTTATCTCGTGTATTTTCATTAATTAATTGTTGCAGGTTTAGTACATCTGGTATCAGAGCACTTTCTTGGGCTCGTTGGGTGAAATTTTTGTCAATTTTTTTTTCGCATTTGTTGCAAGTTTGGATCTGGGAGTAATACCTATTCACTTATTTGTGGGAATTACTTGGGAATAAGCCCTAAAAATCATTGTGAGGAGTACCACAGGAACCCCAAAGTAGCTAGCCCATTGAGAGGACCTGCTAGCAAAAAGGGCAACGAACCCTACCTGATTAACTAGTTCCCACCCGTGAGGTAAACCAAGAGTTGTCGTTGTGGAAAAGTGGTTATCAATTTTACCTGAGTCGTGGAGTGAGGGGTACTGCCCCAATAAGAAAGCCATCAGATAACATTGGTGGCCGAGTGAATCCCCTGAACTGTTAGGAAGCCGAGCATACAGGGTCTATATCTATTTTCAGCTGAGAAATCACAGATTTCCTCTGTCCAGAACTGTTGCCGATCACTTCCGTGCCGTTTCAAATCTATTTGTTGCTGATCACTTCCGCACTGTTTCAGATCTATCTGTTTCCAATCCCTTCGGTGCCATTTTAGATCCATTTGTTGTCGATCCCTTCAGCGTCGTTTCAGATCCATTTGTTTCCGATCCCTTCCACACCATTGCAGATTCATCTGTGTTGATGTATATGTAACTTCAGAATGTATTTCATATATATTTATTGTACCCTTATTAGAGATGTGTTATTCCTCTATGAGGAAGTGTTGTCATGTGGATTGACAAGTGTCGCAAGTGTGTGTACTTGCCGATGGGTTATTAGACCACCATGTGTGGGGTCGGCCCTGAAATATATATTATATTGTGGATGTATCTAGATATACAAGTCAGCCCCATAGTGTAACTGGGAAAACAGGTTAAGTATAAATAGAGATCAGGAGATCTCTATTTAGATCATTCAGAAAGTCATCTCTCTCTCACTCAGAAAGTGGCGCACTAGTGAGGAGGAGGATCATCTGCTTCTAGGAGACTATCTCAAGTGTATTTTGGTTGTACTTTCGTTGAGCCATTTCTCTCTCTATCTCTGAGGAAGTTGTGGGGTTTTTCACCTTAGGGTTTTCCCCATGAAAACTCTGTGTCTCTTGTCTCTCATGCTTTTGATTCTTGTGATGCTTGTCATGCTTATTGTGATTGTTATGCATTAATATACTCTATATGTTATTCTCTCAGTGAAGATCCTAGAGTATTGTGAATTAATGCTCAAAATTTAACATGGTATCAGAGCTAACCTGAGAATAAGACATTTTGCAGTGACAAAAACTTGAGTTTCTTGTTTATTGGGTTTGTCTCCACAGATTTTGGAAAAGCAGTATAGTAGATTGACTCTACTCATCAAGGAGAATCTATTTGTCCAATCATAATTCAATTCTGAGCATTTTTAGATTTGGCCCTAAACATTAGGGTTTCCACAAAAATAGGAATTTCTGAAATCTGAAGACATAGCTGGAATCTCCTTGCAAAAATCAAAGTTTAGAGCTTTGGATCGAGATTTTGGGCTGGGTAGATCTCTGGGAAACTCAAACCCTAATTCAGGGCTCTCCCTAGTGAACCCGAGAGGACAAAAAGGAAAATCTGAAGGGTAAAGCTTTGCTGATCTCAAATTCTGAATACCCCAGGATGATCATCTCATCAAGGTGCATCTTTCTATCCTTTCAGAAAATTGAAATTCACATTTTGAATTTTTAGGGTTTTTTCAACAAACCCTAATCCGGGACCAGGTCTAGTTTTCAGCATTTCAAGTGGTAAGACCTAAATCTTTTCTATTTCTATTTGAAGTACTCTTTAAGATGTCTCACCACACCAAGCTTTAGGATAAGCTTGAAGGATCTGATAACTTCCGAGCTTGGAAGTATAGGATTGGGTTAATCCTGGAAGAGAATGAGTTGGACTCATATGTAAAAGAAGACATCCCTATCCCAGAGGATGAATAGGCTAAGGTATTGCATAAGAAAAACTTGGTCAAGGCAAAGAGAATCATTGCTGATTCTATCAAAGACCATCTCATACCCCATGTGTCTTCTCTAAAGACACCCAAGGAGATTTTTTACTCTTTGACCAAGCTATTTGAAGGGAAGAACATAAATCGGAAGATGACCTTGCGGAACCAATTGAAAGGAGTAAAGTTTCAGAATGGAGAAACCATCCAATCTTATTTTTCAAGGGTCTCCCAGATTAAGGAACAACTAGAAGCAGTGGATGAAATGGTGGAGAATGGTGAAGTGGTGATGACCACTCTAAATGGCCTACCCAGGTCATGGGATTCCCTTATTCAAGGAATTTGTGCAAGGAAGAAGTTGATCTCCTTCAACAGATTGCGGGAAGAATGCTCTCAAGAAGAAGCTAGGCTTTTGGCCTGAGAAGAAAAGATGGGAAATGAAGATCAAGCTCTCACAGCACATGCCAGGAAAGGCAAGTCCAAGAAGGAATCATCTCATAACAGTAGATTCTCACACCACCATTATCATAAAGATAAGAAAGATCTCAGATGCTTCAATTGCAATGAGAAGGGACACTTTGCTTCAGATTGTCCCAAGAAGAAGAAAGACAACAACAACAACTTCAATAAGAAGAAGAAGAATAACAAAAGAAGATATCATGCTCATGCTGCCGAAGATGATGAACCCCAAAGGAAGAAGGCTAGGGAATAAAGTGATAGTGATGATGACTCATCAAGTGAAGAAGAATATGTTCTAATTTCTGCTCTCACAGGTACTATCTCCCATGCTTGTAATGATTGGTTGATTGATAGTGGGCCTTCCAAACACATGACTAGGTTTAAGGAATTTTTGTGAATCTATCTGAACATGAATCACCCCATAAGGTGAAACTTGGGGATGATTATCAATACCCAATCAAAGGAAGTGGTGAAGCCTCCTACAACCTAGATTCTGGAAAATATTTGAATATGAAAGAAGTCCTTTATGTACCTGGGCTCAAGAAGAACTTACTCTCCATCTCTGCATTGGATGCAAAAGGTATGAGGGTTGCATTTGTGGATGGCCAAGTCCTAATGTGGCCAAAGGGAAATAACATAGATGATGCAGTAGTGATTGGAGAGCAAGAGGGAGGTTTGTATAAATTGAAGGGACAACCTGAACATGCCATGGTACATGAATCCATGGAGCCAAGTGAACTTTGGCATAGAAGACTTGCTCATATGCACTATAGGGCTGTTCCAATTGCAAGCAAGGCTGTAGAGGGTCTTCCTGAAATCAAGACGAAACATGAAGGTGTTTGCAAAGGATGTGCAAAAGGTAAGAACATTAAGAAGGATTTCCCAAGCAGTGAAAGCAAGGCAAAATACATCCTGGAAATCATCCACTCAGATGTATGTGGTCCTATGTCATCCGGTTCTCTGAGTGGGTATGTTTACTATGTCTCATTTATTGATGACTTCTCCAGGAAGACTTGGGTATACTTCTTGAAGAGAAAAGATGAGGTGTTTGATAAATTCAAGGAATTCAAAACCTTGATGGAGAATCAAACTGACAAGAAGATCAAAACATTCAGATCCGACAATGGTGGAGAATTCACCTCAGGTGACTTCAAGAAGCTTTGTAGTGATTCAGGGATTAAGAGGGAGTTGACTGCTCCTTATAATCCTCAACATAATGGAGTTGCAGAAAGGAAGAACAGAACAATCATGGAAGCAGCAAGGACAATGCTGCATGACCAGGATCTACCTATGCATCTATGGGCAGAAGCAGCTAGAATAGATGTATATGTGTAGAATAGAACACCCCACAAGATATTGGATAATAAGACACCAGAAGAGGTCTTTTTTGGTAAGAAACCTGAAGTCAGCCATCTCATAATATTTGGTTGTCCAGTATACACTCATGTCCCAAAGGAAAAGAGGACTAAACTAGATCCTCAGGAAAGAAGGGTATCTTTGTGGGTTACAGTGAAAGCTCGAAGGGTTCAAGAAGATTGATGTCAGCAGGGATGTAACATTTGATGAAAACTCAGCATTCATCAAATCAAGGAAGGAACCTATCGAAGTTTTTGAAGAACCTAAGGAAACTAGATTTCAAGACACTACCATGACTGAAGTAGTTCCAGAAGTTGTTCGTGAGTTTGAAGATCCGCAAGAACCTGTAGATCCAACCCGTGAGGATAATTCTCACAAGAGGAAACCTGCATGGGCTAGAGAGCTCATTCAAGATGCAGAAAGATTTGGCATTCCAGAAGAAGAACACAGAGCAAAGAAGAGAACCAGATCACATACCAGCTACGTTGCCTTACTCTGTGACATTATGAACAAAGAGCCTTCCAGTTATGAAGAAGCAACGGAAAAGAAAGAATGGAAGGATGCCATGGTTGAGGAATACCAATCAATAATGAAGAATGATGGTTGGGATGTTGTACCAAGACCTAAAGAGAAGTCTGATGTGACTTCTAAATGGATCTACAAAATCAGGCATGCTGCAGATGGCAGTGTAGAGAAATACAAAGCAAGATTCGTAGCTTGTGGCTTCTCTCAAAAAGAGGGAATAGATTATGAAGAAAATTTTTGCACCTGTAGCCAGGTATACTTCCATCAGAACAGTACTTTCCCTGGCTGCAGCGATGAAATGGAAAATACACCATATGGATGTCAAGACTGCTTTCTTGAATGGTGTAGTTGAAGAGGAAGTATATGTGGAGCAGCCACTCGGTTTCGAAATACATGACAGGGAGTCATATGTGTGCAGATTGAAGAAAGCCTTGTATGGCTTGAAACAAGCTCCCAGAACTTGGTATGGCAGGATGGATAGTTTCCTATCTAGTTTGGGCTTTACCAAGAGTAAAGTGGATTCCAACCTTTACTACAAGGTTGAGGAAGGGAATCCTATGATTCTACTCCTGTATGTGGATGACTTATTTGTAACAGGAGATGACAGATTGATTGCAGATACTAAGAGGAAGCTTGCTGCTGAGTTCGATATGAAAGATTTGGGAATGATGCATTATTTCCGAGGTATGGAGGTGTGGCAGATTACAGGTGGGATATTCCTTGGTCAAGGGAAGTACACAGTAGATATCCTGAATAGATTCGGGATTATGGATTGAAAGGCCATGGCCACACCTATGGCATCGAATCTGAAGCTTCTATGTGATGCTTCATCTGAGCCGGTTGATGTCTCTATGTATCGTCAGATGATTGGGTTCTTGATGTACCTGACGAACACGAGACCAGATATTTGCTTTGCGGTGAACACATTGAGTCAGTTCCTGACAGATCGGAGGAGGGTTCATCTAGTTGTTGTAAAGCATGTTCTGAGGTACCTGAAGGGTACAATGGATTATGGGCTCAAGTATGAGGCGAATATAAAGTTTAACCTGCAGGGTTATGTTGATTCAAATTGGGCTGGCAGTGCTGCAGATAGGAAGAGCACATCTAGGTGCTGCTTCAGTATGGGATCATGTGTGATCTCTTGGTTTAGCAGGAAGCAGTCCTGCGTAGCACTGAGTACAGCTGAGGTAGAGTATGTTGCAGCCTATTTAGCTAGTTGTGAGGCAGTATGGATACGGAAGCTACTGTCTGAATTATTTGATCTCCTGTTGGATGCTACTGGTATCTTCTGTGATAACCAGAGTTGTGTGAAGCTGTCAGAGAACCCAGTGTTTCATGACAGGTCGAAACAAATAGAGATCAAATATCACTATATCAGGGATATGGTGCAGAGAGGAGCTGTGAAGCTCCTATATGTTGCGACGAACAAGCAGATTGTAGATGTGCTGACGAAGCCACTAGCCAGGGTGAAGTTCGAGTACTTAAGAGAGAGGCTTGGTGTTCTTCGGATTGATGACACTTCGAGGAAGAAGTGATGGACACATTTGCTGAAGCCATTCCAAGCATGTTGGAAGGAGGATCCTTCACATGGCTGTGGATGTAAGTGCTGGATGATGAGCATCAGGATGATGTTCTGGTTTCTGCTTTGTATGATCAGTTGGATCATTTTTTATATGTATGTATGTATGATGGATATGATCAGTTGGATCATTTATATGTATGTATGCATCATGTTGATGCTGGATATGATCGGTTGGATCATGTGTATGTATTTTGTATAAGCATCATGTTGGATGCTTGGACCATGTATCTATATATGTATCAGGTGGATACATTGTATGATTAGGTAGATCATGTATGTTGATATGTATCATGTATTTGTATTTGTATCAGATGGATACACTGTATGATCAGGTGGATCATGTATGATGATATGTATCAGGTAGATACTTGGTATGCATAAGGTAGATGCATTGTATGATCAGGATGATCATGGATGACGAGCTTCAGGATGTTGCTCCAGATGACATGCAGCAGGATGTTGCAGTGATGATGATCCGGATGATCATGTGTACATCAGGATGATGTATGGTGAGTATCAGGTTGATACTCTGTGGCCGTGGAATAGGTTGTGCAGATAAGCATGTAATTTGTGCCCTGGGATATTTGCATATAGTCTTTCGAGGTTTTGCCTACGACATGTAATTTGTACCCTGGGATATCTGGCAAATGCTCTTTCGAGGTTTTGTTTGGGAGGACATATAATTTGTGTCCTGGGAGATCTGTAGATAGTCTTTCGAGGTTTTTCCTATGGCATGTAATTTTTGCCCTGGGATATCTGGCAGCTACACTTTCGAGGTTTTGTCCTATGGCATGTAATTTGTGCCCTGGGAGATCCGAGAGGTTGAGCTGCGTGCTCGTAATCAGTCCTGGGATGCTCTTTCAAGGTTTTGCCATGACCACATGTAATTTGTGCCCTAGGAGATCCGATTAGTTGAGTCGTGTGCTCGTAATCAGTCCTGGGATGCTCTTTCGAGGTTTTGTGGTGACCACATGTAATTTGTGCCATGGAACATCCGATAGGTTGAGCCTTGTGCTCGTAATCAGTCCTAGGATTCTCTTTCAAGGTTTTGTGGTGGGGTCACATGTAATAAGTCCGAGAGATTTGAATAGGATGAAAAAGGCCTCAGATGCTCTTTAGGGTTCTTGCTAGTCAAGAGACTCTTTTAAGGTTTTGTGATGCACGTAATAAGTCTTGAGATTTCCACAGTATGGCCAGTGATGATGAAGACCTGTAGGTGGTGGGCCTACATCCAGTATGAAAAAGGACTGGCTCTGTAGAACTTCCTATGACGAGTAGAGTCAGAGATTGGTTGAGATAGCAGCAGCAGTGACGATGATGATGACGATGCATCGATGACGATGATCCCGAGAAGAAGACTTGTCTAGCAGATCTGTGTCGAGAAATACCTTCCTAGTTAAGAGGGAGTGTTGATGTATATGTAACTTCAGAATGTATTTCATATATATTTATTGTACCCTTATTAGAGATGTGTTATTCCTCTATAAGGAAGTGTTGTCATGTGGATTGACAAGTGTTGCAAGTGTGTGTACTTGCCGATGGGTTATTAGACCACCATGTGTGGGGTCGGCCCTGAAATATATATTATATTGTGGATGTATCTAGATAGACGAGTCGGCCGCATAGTGTAACTGGGCAAACAGGTTAAGTATAAATAGAGATAAGGAGATCTCTATTTAGATCATTTAGAAAGTCATCTCTCTCTCACTCAGAAAGTGGCGCACTAGTGAGGAGGAGGATCATCTGCTTCTAGGAGACTATCTCAAGTGTATTTTGGTTGTACTTTGGTTGAGCCATTGCTCTCTCTATCTCTGAGGAAGTTGTGGGGTTTTTCACCTTAGGGTTTTCCCCACGGAAACTCTGTGTCTCTTGTCTCTCATGCTTTTGATTCTTGTGATGCTTGTCATGCTTATTGTGATTGTTATGCATTAATATACTCTATATTTTATTCTCTCAGTGAAGATCCTAGAGTATTGTGAATTAATGCTCAAAATTTAACAATCTGTTTTCGATCCCTTCTGTGCCGTAGTAGATCCATTCTGGAAAAAAAAAAAAAAAAAAAAAATTCAAAAAAAAAAAATTCTCCATATCAAAAAACTATTTTTCCTCCATATCTCCCTTGTTTTCACTCGATTTCCCTTGAAAATTCCTTGACACCCTTGTCATCCCATTCTACATCTGTCATTCCTGAGGAGCATATCCCAAATTCCACTTCCCAAAGCCAGAAATCCCACATTTGTCTATTTTTAGGGTTTACCATAACTTCTTTAATTTTCATCCAATTGCCTTCAAATTTTGACACCGTGTTCATTCCCTATTTCCGCTTCTTTGTCCCTCTCTGAAAATTTTTCCCATTCTTTCACCCCGCTTATGAAATCCTCATTTTCTGCTTCCGTGTCCATTCGAAAGTGTCCAAAACCTATTCAAACCCCAATTACCCATCA
Organism: Larix kaempferi; assembly: GCA_027924585.1. Classification (NCBI taxonomy): domain Eukaryota; kingdom Viridiplantae; phylum Streptophyta; class Pinopsida; order Pinales; family Pinaceae; genus Larix; species Larix kaempferi. The sequence continues at coordinate 612,205 of BSBM01001025.1, read as the reverse complement.
GAGTTTTTCGCAAATCCAAATTTCCCTTTACTAAATAAGCTTCTGTTTGTGTTTTTCTACCCATTCAAAAAAAAAAACTCTTGGTTATGGTTGCCACCCACACAGGAGCAAAAACCATGGAGGAAGCACTTGCAGCCATTCAAACCAAACTCCATGATCTGGATGAAAAATTTCTCGCCCTCCATCTTGAGCATTCAACCATGAATAACAAATGATAATTCGAGTCTTCATCAAGCAATGGGTTCTCTTCTTCCAACAATTTATGTGGTCTGAAGCTTGATTTTCCTCGCTTCTATGGTACTAATCCGACTGGATGGATCTATCATGCAGAACAGTATTCCAGTCTGCATAATACTTTTGATGTCACTAAAGTTCCACTTGCATCCTTTCATTTGGAACATGAAGCTCTTCAATGGTACCATTGGTACATCAAGGCTCATGAAGAGCCAAATGGCCAGATTTTTTCCAATTCCTTTTGCAATGATTTGGTCCTAGTGCTTTTGATGACTTCACAGGAGCCCTCACTAAACTTTTCCAAATTGACACTGTGAGAGAGTATCAGACAGAATTTGAGAAACTAGCCAATCACACAGAAGGATTGTCTGATGAATTCTACAGGAGTTTTTTAATCAGTGGTCTTAAGGATGAAATCTGCTCAGAGGTTAAAATGTTATGTCCCAATAAAATGATGGAAGCCCTAAGGTTGGCTAAGTTGGCAGAAGACAAGATTGCAACCCAACAACGCTCCAAACCCACTTTTGTTCCCTTCTGAAATATGGGTTCTCAACGAACTCCCAACCCGCCAGCTCCTCAACCAAATCCTATCAAGCATTTGTCTGAAATAGAGATGTAGGCACGCAGAGAAAAAGGGCTTTGTTATAATTTAATGATAAATTCACTCAGAGACATACATGTGTTTAGAAAAAGCTCTATCTCTTGGATGTGGTTTCTCTGCTTGCCTCTGAAATTGATGAAGAAGCTTTAGATACAATGGATGATCAAGTCGACATTCAGGAGCCGCCTATTGACTCTCCGTCTCAGGAAGACCACTTAGAGATATATCTCCATGCTGTAACCGGCGTCACCACCCCACAAACAATGCGGGTTGGGGGTTACTTCAAGAAGCTCCCTCTTACCATACTCATTGATTCTGGTAGAACTCATAACTTTATTGACCCTTGGATTGCCAAACAGGATGATTGTTTTGTCCATCCTTGCCCCAACTTTGAAGTCATGGTTGCCAATGGGGGCACCTTACCTTGCAAGGGGAAGTGTCATAGTGTGCATCTCTCTCTAGAAGATTATAACCTGCAATCTGACATGTTTGCCTTGTCCTTAGGAGGATGTGATGTGGTTTTGGGTGTTCAATGGTTATGCACTCTTGGCCCCATTTTATGGGATTTTGCTGAACTTTGGATGTAGTTTTCATTCAATGGGAAACAACACAAATTTACAGGATTACAACCAAAGTCTCTTCACATCATCAATTCACATTTCCTGGAAAAGATCCTTAAGAAGAATTCACATGGTGTCATCGCTCAACTCCATTCCATTCAAATGCACCCATCAACGGTTTCCACTACTTCTTTCACTAGTATAAAATGAGAAATTAATGACTAAAAGAATGACTAAAATTCAACTATAAACGACTATTTTTGAGTCGGTGACTAATAGTATCTGATTTCCACTATCTTATCTCTAGTCGTATTTCACTAGTCATTAATTGGTTGACTTATTAGTCATTGATAGTCATTGATTAAGTCATTGATACTCACTGATTTAGTCATTGATTTTCACAATTAATGACCAAATATACGACTAAATAAACTACTAGATGATAACATTTAATGACTAAGCTAAATACGACTAAACCTTGGTCACGCTATAAGGTACAGGAAATTAGCTACTAATAGTCATATATATGCGAATTTAGTCATTTTATTAGTCACTAATTTATGATAGGGTACGGATGAATCGAACGACCAATCTCCTGCCTATAATTAGGCAGGTGCTGTACCATTGAGCTAGTATCATTTAAGAAGTTGTTATTGCTTGAGAATGATGATATTCAAACAAATTTTGCATCATTCAAGCATACAAAATAATGATTACCAAGTTACTATAGATCCATAATGGCTTACCTTGTACTAGTCCTTCAAGTCTTTCAACTGCATTTATTAAGTGCAAATAAATTTTTGCACTTAATAAAAGCAATTGAAGAACTTGAAGGACTAGTACAAGGTAATCCATTATGGATCTATAGTAACTTGGTAATCATTATTTTGTATGCTTGAATGATGCAAAATGAAAAAAACCCATACATTTATAGGAATGAAAAGCATGCATCCATTGTTAAACTATCTACCGAGTCATCTAGAGTCATGCCAAGATATCTAAATTTGACTGAAAATTCATAATTAACTTGAATATAATGGTGGATGATCCCATGGAAAGGAGAATTTCAGTTATATAGAAGCAAAGGATGAGCAAATGGTGTCCCAAACTCATCTTCCTCCAATGTGGGCCAAGCCACCATCCCCTGTAAAATGAACATAGGTTCATGTTTCTATCAGGTTCCATGAACATATTACACAACCTTCAAATAGTTTCAATAATTTTTGGATGTTTATCTTAACTTGAAAGGGCCAAAACTTGAACTAGTAAATTCAGAATATTTAAAATATATGTACAAAAAATCTCCACATGTAATAAACCAATACATCATTTACTTATTGCATGATATTAGAATGGATGGACATATTGTTAGACAAAGAGTTTTTATAAGATTTGGACGTTCATTCCTAGGATGTATATGCCCATCCTAGGAAAAATTAACCTCTAAAATATTTTTAAAAAATCAGATAGAAATTTTGGAATCAACAAGATAGTATCCCTTGTAATTTTCTTTAATCTCCAATGGAGCAACTCATTACCCAAAATGCATATAGAATATTAAAAAGAAATATACTACTAATTCCATTTCACATCAAGAAGAATGGGCATTAGCTCTAAGTACTCTTAGCCACTAGATAAATGGAAATGAAATGAGATGAAATATTAGCAACAATACCTTCGATTTTGCTTGTTGACAAGAAGTATGAATACTTATTTGATCATTTTATTCAAAGGTGACTTAAACAACCACTAACCTGCAATCAAGGCAAGAAACCATGTTCAGATTGACATATAAATAAAATAAAATAAAAGTTAAAGATAGACTATGCCAATCCCACTATCATATATACCTTGAAAGAGAACTAGAAAATCTCCCACAACTGTTCAACTTTGTCCAAAATGCCCACATGGAATGCCACTGTTTAAACAAAACAAAAATAAATTGAAAACATGAAAGCAGTAATATACTCTATCTGTCTATTAGATGCAGAGTCTCATAGATGTACAATAGAATTAGTCAAGCACATGCAATAAAATTATAAATGGACAAAAAGAAGAAAACAATGTGGCTTAGACCTTCCTTTATATACTCAGATATATATTATGATTAGACATTGTCTCTTAGTAGACAAGTCACTAACGAAACAATTGACATACCTAAGAGAGAGAGAGATAGGTAGCTGTAGGTCAGAGTGAGACAAATTCAGACCTCAAGGTATTAATCAAAACAATCTAGAAATGAGGATGAACTTTCAATCCCATTGCTTCAAAAGCTTCAAAGATGTCAATGCTAGGATGATGAATGGTACAGACAATAGTCCTTCTAGTATCTACTGTATTACGAACAGTTTGCATCACAATTGCAGCTTCCCTGGCATCCAAACCAAATGTGGGCTCATCCATAAAAATTCTTTAACTTGTCTTTATGAAGTTAAAATTCATTAATGTAAACAAAACAACTACAAACTATGACACTTATACAAAAACAAAAAGGAGGAAATTAGATGACAAATAAATTTACACCTGGAGAACATTGATCCCTCCCAGTACTTGAAAAATACAGGTTTAAAAAGAATCTATGCTGATTAAAAATAACAATATATTTTTATTTGTTGAAGTCTTATGCACTCAAAGAGGATTGTTTCCATTATTAAATTTTATTTTCTTCCCTCTACTAAAACAAGAAGCTTTGGACTATATCCTTTTTTCCCCTATGAACTGGCTTCCAAATGTAACGTTTTCCAACATCTTTGTTTTCAGCTTCATTTCTACTTTATGCCCATGGAAAACTCCTTTCCATAGCTGGGTAGTTGGATCCCCATCTATTCCCATCCATCTGTTAGTACTTGAAAGACTTAAATTACTATGCCTATTTGTGTGTTCTGTAAGATCTACTCAATTAAAAATTGTCATAACACATTCCATCTTAAAAGTGAAGGATCCTTTATTTGTCCAATCATCTATGTCTTCAGATGAAGTTGCCAATTTTACAGAACTGAACTTAGATATGGTTGATGCAACTTATGGCAACAACTCTCAGATCTCTAATAATTTTGCTAGAATATTATTGAATAAGACATGGAACCAAATCATAATTTTTTATCACTTAATCATTTTATGCCTATAGAGAAGTTGTTTGCACAGGTTGAGTATTGTTCCTTGAGTATATGCTCGCATTGCATAAGAGGAAAATACAAGAATATCCATAAGAAAATGGGAATTCTTTAGTCGAATTTAATGGCTGATACATATGACCTATCACCATTTTTTATAGGAGTGCCCCTCTGTCTTTGTTATCAAAAGGGATAGGATACTTATTCGTTTATCCTTTATGATGATGTAGTATTAGACATGGATTTTTTTTATGTTAATCAAGAAATAAATTTTAAATGATTGCACATTTATATTTCACACTGCAAACCAAAATCAAGCAAGAGTTTATAATACAAAAATCAATTTGCAGTCACTCCTAAAGGCATGTGCATACTATTAGCAGTATGCTAAGATTATGATCATTTTAGATATAAGTTGTCTCTATGTTAGCCATAAATATTTTCTTTACCTGTGATAGAGATCCTACACCCTACCCCTGTATCTAGCATCAGAGCTTCAACAACAACAACATCACTTTTGAGGGACAAATTCCACTTTTGAGAAATAATTGTGTGCTTTATTAAGGAGCAATTTACCTTTAAGGCTTACTGTAGCATAGTGTGAAGGATTGTATTCATAATTGTTCAAGATTGCAACTCAGTTTCGGGAGTAATATGTCAACAATAGATGTTCAACAGTGAGATTTTACAAACCTAAATCATCTAACATTTAAGAAACAACCCTAGAACAACCACCTATTCCATTGCTTGGTACCTTGGAGAGGCCTTCTCCCATTTTTCAAAAGGGTTTGTGAAATAATTATACCACATGTGAGTGCATATGCAGACTCAAGACTTATTCTGTGAAACTGATGCACATTTTTTAGAAGGGCATATTGCATTGTAATCATTCTTGGGAGGTATCGATTTCTTTTGAGGCTATAATGTTGAACCTTTGAGGGACCAAACCTTGATATATGTCAGAGAGATACCTTTTAGAGGAACAAAAAGCCTTGAAAGATTACTGTTTGGAGAAAGGGAAGCTGACATCAGCCATGTACAAGTAGGTTTTCAGGCCATACTTCATCCCTATAGCAGGGGCACACCTCTCTTCAGCCTATTTGCAGACCTATAGCAGTGGTGCACCTCTGTTCAACATCCATTGTTAATTTAAACATAACCTAAATCTATAAATGTTGAATACATGAAAATCTAGTTGAAACTGGAATCCCACATCAATAGGCATGCACAGCCATCCATCCCAATGACATCTACGATCTACAAGCACTGAGAGCGTGCCTTTCCCTTCAAATACAAAGAGAGTGACCTTGATGCTTAAAACTATGATCTTCCATGAAAAAGGATATCACCCACTCATGCTAGCCATTTGGGCATTAAAATCTTCGCCTGTCGGGAGAAATAGAGGTTGTTTCAACAATATAAAAATGCAAAAGATAATGCTTATAGAAAAAATCTGTACTGCCACTTTGACTTAATATATATGATACATATACTAATTATTTGTTCTAGAAAACACAACTAATCAAGCATACTCCTTATTGTACATATGTCAAAAATTTGTAATAGAACAATATAATTGTGAAATGTATGAACAAAAATTGGATTCATTTTAATGTGTTCATTCTAAAACCAAAAATTTAATTTGTCTAAATTCCAGATTCAAGGCATAGCTTCCCACTAACTTCTTGACACTATTTGTAATTGGAATGCAAATTTTTTTAGGTTGTATTATAGGCTACGGAAATTAAATGAGGCCTCAAATATTTGGAATCATATGGAAAACAATGGCATCAACCTCAATCTTGATGCTTAGTCCATATTTATACATGAGATGCACAATCAAGGTAATCTAGGGAAATCAAATGAGGCCTCAGATATTTGGAATCAGATGGAAAATGATGGCATTGGTGCCAATATTGACACTTACACCATATTTATACACAAGTTTCACAATCGAGGTAATCTAATAGATGCTTGAAAATATTTTATGAAAATGGTTGGCAAAGGTGTTCTTCCTACACCTCAATATGACACCCTTAATGCATGCCAGGGAATATTGAAGTGGATGTTGGTGTTTAGGATTGTTTGTAAAAACCATGGTTCCTATATCAATATCTTTCCATACACTATCTACATGCATGGATTGTGTTCAAAATTTCAAATGGCTAGGTCAAGGAATATTGCAGTTATTGTGCTCATAAGATATAGGATGGATTCTTTCCACAACCTAGTACATACCAAATGATCATGAAAGGACTTAAACAATTATTTAACAAGTGCATCATAGATGATCTTGGGGAAAGGATTAGAAAATTGATCTCTTAGAAGAATCTAATCCTTCCACCTGCTCATGAAAAGACTAGGCATATAATTGTTACCATAACATAAATTGTTGTAGAAGGCTTGTTTGTACCAAACACAATGAAAGTGAAATATGCTTTTTGGAATTAAAAAGAATGCAAGCAGACAAAAATAAAGTGATAGATATTGTGAAAGTAGACTAGCTCTCAACCAAAATGTGCCATGTCATAGTTTTAAATAAAAAGGAAAGTGAAATATGCTTTTTGGAATTAAAAAGAATGCAATGCTCGGAAATGATGCATTGTGCATTATTTGTAATTAGAGCCATCCATGGGTACAACTTAGATACCATGATATCATTATTCAAAAGCTTGTGAAAAGTATTTATAGGTTCCACCTTGGTCAGAGGTCCTAAAGAGGATCACTTCATATTTCCTAGCTACCCTGTCCAATCTGAGTAAAACAAGCAACATGCAGAGACACAAGGTACTTCAGACTCCAGAGCTCAGATCGATGAGACCTCGGGTATCCTCTTGACCTCCCCCCCCAGGGGGAGGACTGACCTTTCCAAAATCCATGAGGAGTTTTCATTGTAGGTCACAAACCATATCAATAGATGGACAACTTCTAGGCAGCTCCAGAGTTAGGTTTCCCCCACTCAGTGTACTACTCCACAAGATCAGTAGAGTAGCAAAGTTTCTTAATGAAAATTTTCAGCCATTGATATCTTCAGCTCATACCTTTTATATGCACATAAAAGTTGACAAGGGGATGTATTTTCAGGGCTGAAATTTGTTTGAGATGGAAACATGCAACATTCTTCAATGTATTGAAATGCATCAAGCCCTAAATCATGAGCTGATTTATTTTTTCAAGTCTGAGTTTTTATGGCATGCATCATGTGGAGGTTTTGATAGAGGGGGCAGCAAAGAGGGGTAGCAAAATTTTTTGCAAGTTTATATTGGAGCCACATTCTAAACCCTTGTTGTTTGCAACTTTGAGGATATGACAAGGAATTTTCATGGCAACCAAGGAGCAGAGGTGTTGGAGCATGTAGATCATCCTTTGGAGAGGCATATTGTAGTCCATAAAGGTGATTTGTGGCTTGATGATGGGCTGCTCTATTCATATGCCAAAGGATATAATTACATCAGCCCTAACCAACATTGGATAGGGAAAGCATGTAGCAACACACACCAACCTTGGTGTGATCTTGGTGTTTTATTCCATCTTCAGGGGGCCACCTTAATTTTCAGCCATATAGTGACAGGGATTGGGAATGGGTTGTTAGATGAATATTTCAAGTCTTATGTAGTAAAGTGGAATTGAAGACATTTGTAGCATGTTGTAGGGATGTGAAGTTTTTTATCCACCCTGTCATGGACAATGAACCCTTCGATTCAACTTGCGAATACAAATTAATCAAAGATCTAGAGTTCTCTTGCACACCACAAGGGGGTGCAGTCCCTATATGGAGCCAAATTGTTATTGCTTGAAAATGCATGTTTTAATCCGCATTTTCATGGCCTTCCTCTTCTCACCAGCTCCACATAATTACTTTGGAGTTCAATAATAGTTACATGTTGCAAGGAGAGATTTAGACTCCATGCACCTTGTTCTGGATTACCTAAGTGCTTCTCATATCCGAGGTAAGGAGAAGGGTGTCGAGGGAATTTGGTTCGTTTGATGGAGACTTATTTCAAAGGCACATATCATCTTGAGGCTCCAGTTAAGCACACTTGACACGCATTCGTTACATGGTTTACATTACCTTATTACAACATTGACAGCTTTGTTCCCAAGTTGAAGACAAGGTGTCATGTCCCCATTTTGACCTCCTTCGCATTAAATCATAAATGATGTAAATATTGTTATTTAATCATGGTGAGGAGCTCAAGGCCAAGGCCCCACCATTGATTTAACGTTTTATGTATCGGCAATTAAAAATAGATGCCTATGGTTCTTGTGCTAGATAGGCACAATGTAAATTAAGACATCATGTAAATACGAATTTTAATGAAAAACCCACAACTAACTAGGCAATGCAACAAAGAGATGGGGGCATGATTCTACAAGGAATAGGGAGGGAAATTATTCAAACCCTTGAGCCAATGGTGTTAATCCATGTGTTAATGAGAAAACCCATAAACCACCAACTACCCATTTTGGGTTATGGACCCAATCATTTAATTCTTCCAAGAGTCGGTTGAGGCAGTTAATGCCTTGGGAATGGAGAGGTATGGAAGCCAATTTCGTGCATGGGCAAGCCATCAACCTAGGAATTCATATTTTTGCTTCTTGGGCAATAAAATACCCACGAAATGGTGCCCAAAGCCATTCCGAACCCAGAGTCTTTTCCCTCTCACGCAGCCTGAGCTAGCTGGGCTTTCCCCATCATGTTTTTCATCATTTTCCTGCATTTTTCCATGGTTAGGAGCTCATTTTTGTGTTACACAGTGGCTGGGAGAAGAGGACCATGATTTGGGACTGTCATGGAGGCCATTTTTGCCCCCAGAATGTCCATGGACGTTTTTCTGAAAACGGATTTGGCTTCCCAGGGTTGTTCCCCATCTTCCAGTTTCGTTTTTGGGTTTCCCATGTTTTTCTGAAGCTAATGAAAACCCCATCTTTGGGCATCTCACTATAAAAACGTTTCTTCATGCCCAGCACTTATACTTTTGCTGTTATGTGCATCCTTGTTTTGGTTGGAATCTGTGAGCAAGAGATTTGGAGTGGTAGTGGACAGAATTGGCTTGATAAACCTAGTGGGGGGGGGGAATAACCTCTCAATAAGATCAAGATGGTTGTCTACTCTTCTATGCACACCTTAGACACTCTAGAGTGGAAGGTATGGCCTGAAGGACTGTGCATTGGTGAAGGGAATACTTCCTTGAGTGGGGTGTGTAGGCATTGTGGGTGCCAAGTTAGATAGATCTTGTAGAGGTATCCCTGGCTCTGTGCTTGAGCTCACTAGCTTAGCAATTCTTCCTTTCCATTTTCCTAGCATCCTGATAAACCCAATTGTAGATTGGCTTGGCTCATCTTGGTGTGTGCTTGGCTATGTGTGAGTCTGTTGTTCCCTGGTTCCTTGTAGAAATCATACCCAACTCAGGGGTGGCAGTTGTATCAAGAGGTTGATAAGCACAACTGGCCTATGGTTGGGTGGAACATTGCAGTTGCATAGCCAGTTGCTTGGGACTACTTTGTTATAAGATAAGTACTCTCTTGTGTTAACTTTGCAATTATTTATTTGATGAATATCATGAATGTATGATGGATGTGTTATTGTAATTACTTCCGCTGTGTTTTCTTGCAATTATACTTTTCCATATGTTCTTTTATATTATGTGAATGCTTATTTAAAAGTTCATGGGGCTAGATGCCCGGTTTTAGCATCACGATCCTCTCCATTGCCAAGTATGATGGGAGGGGACGTGACACAAGGTCAGGACCACATGGATGAGGGAAGCAAAGCCTAGAAGATGGCAAGAGGTGGCCAAGGCATGATTTACGACAAGGTAAAGGTTAAACACAACTCACGAAGAATACCCTACCTTGTAAGAGGTCCAAAGCATGACATATGATAGGGAGAGAGGCCAAATGAGCAAATTCCCTATCTTGGAGAGGCCTAGAGCATGACAGTAGCAATAAAATGAGATAAAGAGGAACATCTTGATTGAAATGGTGTCCTGTGGCACTAGAAAGAATTTCTATTGTCAAAAGAGTTCTCTTGGGGGGGCATTACACCTTATTCGAGGTGTATTCCACATATTTGGAGGCATGTTTCACCTTTGAGGTATTTGGGGACATTACACTTTGTTCAAGGCATGTTCTACAAATTTGGAGGAGAATCCTTTGCATGAAGAGATGCCATGTGGCATAGTTAACAAAGTACAAGCCCCTAAACAAAGAACAAATGCATACTTTAAAGAAATATAAGATTACAAGTGGCAAGTGGACCTATTCAAAGGGAAAAGAGATTCCAAATCAAATTTGGACATATAGGGTAAAGGAAGGTCACGTAAGTAATAATTTCACTCAAAAGCAAGTTCTCTAAGGTTAGATAGCTCTCCAATTGATGTACCAAGGTTTGAGAGGCCCTAAAGACCTAAGAAGGCATGGTGGTGTGTACCCTAGGTTGGAGGACAAGATTTACGAACTAAAATATCATTTTCTCCTTTCTAAACCCTCAAAGGACTAAACCATAATTTGGATGTACAACGGATGAAAGTCTATAAATAGAAGAGAGTTTCATTTGCTAAAGGCATGGTTGGAAGATTGGGAGTTCCCCTCCAAGCACTTAGTTGAATAACTTTCCAAGGATTGGGAGGTTTTCCCATTTCTTTATTCTTTTGATGGATTATTAAGACTTATGCAACAATGGCCAAGGATTAACTATGAAAATAATCTTTGAAGAAGGACAAGTTAGTCACAAAAGAAGAGATTTGTTGAGGTTGTTAAGCCCTCCCTAATACTTGATGTAACCTTGAATTATTGGAGAATTTGGTTGAGTGAGACCTTTTCAGTCCTCTTGATCTTGTTGTGAAATCATTGAAAGAAATGATATATTGTTGGTTGTTCATTCAATAAGAAAGGCATCCTACTTTGTCTACTTCATCTAGAGTTTCACATTATGGTTGTTCCTTCTTTGCTTCTAGGCTGCACGTTACAATTTCATGGTTGTTATGGTGTATCTTGTATAAGGGAACTCACTTTGTTTTCTTATGCAATGCACATCCAAGGGAAACCCACTAAGCACTTCCCCTCATTCTGAAAATGGTACCCGAGGTAGATTGGCCAGTTGCAGTTTTGGTAACCTAACCCGATGGAGACATCAAGTGGAGCCTAAAATATTCATAGATGCATCCAACCCAGGGACTTGACCCCAAAACCTCCTGATTGTAATTCACAATACTCAACCACTCAAGCTAACCCACCGAGCTTATAAGGGCTCTCACGTATTCTTGCATAATCTAAAAATATGTTTTGGACTAATTATGGCGCATCAACAAATGGCTTAATTATGTCTTCTCCATAATATTCAAACCCTCTTTCTCTTTGATGTTGACTACACCCAATTGTATAGACATTGGTCTTAGGAATCCACCGTCCCTTTATTTCTAAAGAAAATCATTAAAAAAAATCTAGGGTTTCCCCATTGCGTTAGAAAAGAACCAGCCAAAAGTGAGAGGACAAATCAGTGAATGGCTTAACTATGTCTTCTCCATAATATTAAACCCTCTTGCTCTTTGATCTTGAATCCACCCAATTGTATAGACATTGGTCTTGGGAATCCAGATTCCACCATCCCTTTATTTCTAAAGAAAATCATAAAACTACATTTTCTAGGGTTTCCCCCTTGTGTTGGAAAAGAACCAGCTGAAATGGGAGGACGA